>PVJO010001659.1:0-165236 GCA_004026905.1 Hystrix cristata | reverse complement strand
AAAAAGAAAAGGGAATTTATCTGGGTATGGTGATATACCTTGTAATCCCAGATGCTTGGGAGGCTGAGGCAGGAGAATCTCAAGTTCAAGACCAACTTGGGCCACTTAGCAAGACCACGTCTGAAAAGAAAAAAGAAAGAAAGGAAGAAAGGGGAAGGAATCCAGTGAGAAGAGAAGAAAGTTTGGGATACAAGAAGGGTGGACATTATATATCAATTGAAATATGTTTGTAAATTTAATAACTATAGCAAGTAAGAAAGCAAGAAGAAACAAAAAGCACCCAAATATGTAAAACTAAAATACTAGGGAAGACAAGGCTAACAAATGTGGTATTCAGTATATAATAAGTACCCTAAAGAACAGTGATTGGGAGAAAACACACTGAATGTATTTAGTAATTGCTGAAAAATTTTATAGGTAAATGTGCAAGTTGAAAAATTAAAGTAAGTACTAAATCAATGGAAACACAATGTTTAACATTTAAATTAGCGGAAGAAAAAAAGGAATAGCAGTTTAATAGCAAGCAGGGATGAAGCAAAAAAGAGAAGTAAGGAAAAGAATGGTAAAGTGAAAACACAAAATGAAAAGATAGAAATCAGGCCAAATATCAAATCATATTACTTATAATACAAGTTAATAAGTTAAACTCAAACATTAAAAGCTAGAGAATAGAGTAGATTTAAAAAATCCAGCTACATGTTCTTCAAGAGATACAATAGATACAACCTGTCTCACAAACAGGTTGAAAGTTAAGAAGTGTGTCATACAAAAACCAACCAGAAGAAAAACAGTAAGTTCGAGGCCAGCCTGAATGATATAGCAAGACTGTCTCAAAAGAGCAACAACTCTCTCTCTCTCTATGAAATCAACAACATACACATGTATATGTACGTATATATATGGGAGAGAAAATCAGGATAGTGACATAAATATTGGAAAAAAAAATAAGGCAAAGGCATTAATTGAAGCAAAGAGGGACTTGCAAATAATAAACAGAACAATCTAGTAAAAATACTTGTATGAAGTTGTGTACTAAATTCAAAAAGGGATTTCATTCAGGGTGAGAGTTACCGTATCTCTATCAGAAACTGACCAATCAAACAGACTCAAACATGTTTTTGACACAATTAGCATTTTAATATGTAGCAATAAATCCCTGTACTCAACTAAGAATACATGAATTTTTAAGCATTCCATTTGTTAGATTTATTTTTCTCCTTCTTGTGTGCTGTATATAACCTATGAGATGGGAAAATTTTAAAATATTTTATGAGTACATTAAAAATAGGCTAATCTAGAAAAATGAATGAAGAAAACTAAAAGAAGATGAATAGAAAAAGAAAATGTTCTGTATATACACCATGAAATATTATGCAGCCATAAAGATGAATGGAGCCCTGTCATTTGCATCAACATGGACGAACCTAAAGGACATTATGTTAAGTGAAATAGGCCAGACTCAGGTTGAGAAACACCACCTGATCTCACTCATGTGGAATCTAAACCTTGATCTCATAGTATAGAGTAGAATGATGGCTAGTGGAGCCAGGGGAGTGTGGGGAAATGTTGTGTGGTGGGATGGGAAGAGATTGGTTGGCACTTACAAATTTGCAAGTAGATAGGAAGAATAAATTCTGGTGTTGTATTGCACAGTATGGTGACTATGGTTAACAATAACATATTGTGCGTTTCAAATTAGCTAGAGAAAAGGATTTTAAATGTTCTTCCAACAAAGAAATGATAAATGTTTGAGGTTATGGATATGTTCATCACTTTAATTTAATCACTACACAATAGATACATGCATCAAAACATTGCATTTTATCCCACAAACATGTACAATTGTTATGTGTGAATTAAAAAAGGAGAACTAAAATATAAAGGCACAAATTAAAACAATATTGAGGACAAAAAGATATAATTATAGGTAAGCTAGAGATTTTTAAAAAACATTGTGACTAATAGGAATGAGTAAATAATTTTGACATCTTAAGTGATTTTTAAGAAATATCTGAACTATCACAATCGACTCAAGAATGAATGGAAATTTAAATAATTCTTGGGGCTTGAGGGGTGGCTCAGAAGAGTGTTTACCTTGCATGTACAAGGTCCTGGGTTCGATCCCCAGCACCAGGGGTAGGGGATGTGGATGAAATAACTTTTGGAAAGGAATAGTCTATAACCCTCAATCCACCTTCATACTCTTTAATTCCAATTCACCAGGCCGGATAATTTTCCTTAAGACAAGCGTTATTTAACATTAAAACAGGAGGTCAGGGGCTGGGATGTCACTCAGCGGCAAAGTGCTTGCCTAGTATGTGTAATGGCCCTGGTTTCAGTGATCCTGCACCACACACACATACGCACACACACACACACACACACACACACTAAAATAGGAGATAATATTAGCCATTCTTTACATTGTAGAGATTGTTACACTGTGATACGTGAAAATGTTAGGGACTCCTATGCCAACAACACCAATGTCCCAGGACTCCTGAATTTCTCACAACATTCATATTTTATTCCCCATTTCTTTGCCTTATCTTCTCCAAAATCCTGTAGAACACATTCAATCTTAAAAGACTATTAGGGGCTGGGGATTTAGCTCAGTGATTAGAGTGCTTGCCTTGCAAGCACAAGATCCTGAGTTCAATCCCCAGCACCACAAAAAAAAAAAAAAGACTATTAGTTGTATAAACTGTTGTCACTGAGTAGCGAGGGAGTTGATCCTTTAACAAATAAACGTTAGATGTCAATGTGAAGGGGAATATAGTATTTTTGGCTAGTATCTAGTCGTTAATAAAAATGTTTTTCAGGCTAATTTCCAGAATGAAGTGTTAACATTTTGAAGTATTTGGGAACATGCAGCTAAATCCATCAGTCTCTACCTTTGCCCCAAGTATATTCTGGAGAATAAAATCTGCTCTGGTAGCATGGCTGGAGTATGTTTCCTTGTGGCTGCTCCCAATATATTGGGTACTTTATTACAGTGATGTGGGACCATGATGGTTTGGACTCATAGTAAAATGGTGAAAAGAAAAATTACCATGCATGAGATAGATTCCTTAGATGTTGTGTAAATGAAAGGAAACCCCTTGTCCCCACATTTTCCTTGGCGTAATATTGATAACCTCCTGACTTACAGTTCAACATAAATGAGAAACGTGGAATTGAGAAGCACTAGATCTATAATTTGTGGAGGTGCACTTTTAATTGTGTTTAGTCTGAATGAAAAGCAAAGGGTGTATATTGAACCACTCGAAGGCGCTGGAAATTGCATACTTGAACACACCTTTGAATGGTGTGCTTCTGCCATTACAGTATGAATAAAAGGCTGTAGGGATACCAGCAGTTGCATCTACCCACTTTCTGGGGAAGAAAATCTAAAATGAAAAGACCCAACAAAAGTCTCTAAGATGGAGAGAGATTGTTGTGAAGGAAATGTCCTGGATTTCTTTTTTATCTATTTCTCGGGACCCCAGAACCTATTTTATGCAAAATCGTTCTTAGATATAGTGTTGCTAATAACCCTAATTGCAAGTCAGGCGAGACATGCAAATACACCTTTTTTGACATCGTGTACAATCAGGGAGAATATAAACTCCAATTGAAAATGAAATGCTGTGACTCGATAAAACAAACAAAGCACATATTTTTAGGTGATAGATATGCATGATAAAGGTAGGAATAAAATGAATAGGTCACCTAAGGTGCAATAGATGAAAGAATACTTTAGAGTTCATAAGAAGTTTTCTTTGCAAAAAAGATCAAACAATAGTTGAAAGTATATTTAAAAGCTGCATTGTGGTAGAACTTCTATTCTAAGATTCTGCTTTAGCTATTCCATTTGAAAACACACATTAGCTGTTAGGATAGCATCAAATACAGAAATGTCAAAATGACCACGGTCTTGGTGGGGATAAAAGGGAAAACGGGAACTTGTTGTAAAAACACATCATTCACCCTCGTGCTGCGCCTCAGGTTCGCTGACCTTCAGGATGCCGGTATTTCTTTACCCTCACAGGCAGCTCCACCCTCCAGGACAATGAACCCCTCGTGTTTGGTTAGGTGTGCCGGGCAGTTTTTCTTTGAAGACATTATGTTGCATTGTGATGAGGTCTTAATTGGCTCAATTTAACTCATTCTCAGACATCCTGGACATCTTTTACAAAATGGATTTCTTTTTAAACAACAGTGGTATAAAAACAAACGCAACAAAAAAACAAACATTAAACAGAGCTCATTTGGAAGATTTTAGTAACTCTAGTCTAATTTTTCCAAAATCATCTAATTACCTTTTCTTTACTTCAAAGAGATAAAGTAGGACAGTTAACCAGCTTTCACTGATTTGACTAGACTAGGGGTTGGTTCCTCTCGGTAGCAATTTAAAAGGACCTGAAATGAGTCTGCATCTTGGGTAAATTCCACTGGAGTATGTGACATAGTCACAAGACTTCTAGGTTAACTGACAGTGTATCCAGATTTGGAATATCTGCTAGTCCCAGTCCGCTCTCCGATCATGTGTTCATCTGGGCAGGAAATTAACCTGGGCTTCTCCACTGAGCACATCTTTATATTTGCGTTGATCAAAATGTTTATTTATTCATTATAACCTCTTTGATAAGAAAGGATGTACTTATCTTCCAATGATGTATATTGTCAACAAGTTGTGAAAAATGAGCTGCCGCTGCTATCTTGATGTAAAACACTGCCCGAAGCACTGCTCATTTTTTACCTTTTTGCATTTCTGTACCCCTTCTGCAGAATTTGCTTTCCAATGAAAGATGAAACAGGGTCATATATTAATGTCATCAATTCTACTTTTTTCTTGTCATCTTTCCATCTGTCTAGCATTTTTATTCCCGGGAATGGTAAGAAAGCCAAGACTTAGGGAAAAGAACCATTTTAAAGTAGCAGTAATTTATGCATCATTCAGATTCTGGGTTACTATAAAATGTGAAACTCACCTTCCGAAGCGCACATTTTGCGACAGACACGCCACCTCCCTTAGTTGTAGCCAGTAAAGGCGCACGCCGGTTCTCACTGGCCCTCCCGCTCCTAACCGAAGGCTGCCGCACGTCCTGGCGTTGATGAGACAGACGAGGGCTTCCCAGCAACACTATCGCTGCGTGTGTGGAACAGACGATTCTAGAGCAATTTTAAAGAGTACTGAGTAAAAAATAAGAAAAAGAAATGAAATAACTTAGGAATAAAAACAACCACTTACTGAGTACTTGCTCTGTGCCAAACACTTTATATACTTTGTTTTCATTCAACCCTAGCAGTAATCTTTTAAAGTAGCTATTATTATCTTATTTCCCAGCTCAAGGATCAGAGGCACAGAGAGGTTGAATAAAATACTAAACAGAAGAGCCGAGATTCAAAGCTGGGTGCATGTGGCCCTCGGACCCATACTTACTCTGTTATGACAGTGCTTATTAGCAAGAGGACCATGGCACACTTTATTTTATCTGTGAGGACTCGTGTCATGTGTCAGATCATTTCCTGTTATTGGATCTTGAGTTTGCCACTTGAGTCCATGGAGGCTGGAACAATAATTTGGATGGGTCAGGCCAACTATGTGCAAGGGGCCATTGTGCCAGCAAACCCCCAAATCACATAGCTCTAGAGCATAAACATATGATGTTTACCATTCACAGACTTTTTATATAATTTAATCTGTATTTGTAAGAAAAAGGCATCTATCACCTAAGGAATTTTTGTTATCTGGTAATTATATCTGACCTTTAATGGATGAAAATTTCTCTTATGGCTTTGGTTTGGTGGGGAAGAACAGTCCCTTTGGGCTCTCATATTCATGTCTTGGAGATATTTTTCAGGAAAGAAATTGGGAAATGCAAGGGAAAAAGAGACACAAGCCTCATAGAAATATCCTCAGGTGCTCACGTGTTCGGCTTAATATTCACGTCACGAATATTCAGCAGGGCCGTGCATCAAAGAGCCAGCTTTAGAAAGGAGCAGAAGGAGGATTACAGGAAGTCTGTGGGGGGGAAAGGAGAAGTGGTGAGATACTGAGGAGGAATTTGTTGTTGCTCTGTAATTACATTCTGCATTTTTGTCTCTACCACGATTGTGATTTCCTGCGCATTCACCGTATGATAGGATGTGATGCCGGGATTAGAAAGAGAATGTTACTGTACTGCACCCTTATTTCTTTCATTACACCGATCGACTATGTCTGAGACATTGTGCTAGGCCCTTGAGCCCAGCGCCTTCACCTGTTGGATGTGAGTTAAAGTTCCAGTCCCATTTGTCAGAGACAGCTCCATGGAGGACACGGGAAAGACCAACTATGTCATTCCCATTTATTATTGGTGGTCCCCAAGACATAAATCTTACACATTATGATGTATCTACAGTTTTTTTTCTGTGTAGGAAGCAAACCATTTCCTTTTTCCTTCTAAAGATTTAAACAGTTAAAAAACCATTGATCAGCTGGGGACTTAGCTCAGTGGTTAGAATGCTTGCCTAGCAAGCACAAGGCCCTGAGTTCGATCCCCGGCACAAAAAACCCCCCCAAAAAACAAAAAACACAACCACTGATCGCATAAGAGGACCTATGTTTAGGCACTGCCTTTAATAGACACGTGAGTTATCTCCTCACGGGCAAGTCAGTTTATAGAAAGCGGGCAACAAACTTAATAAGGTGTTATATAATATGCAGAATAAATATTAGTACAGTACATGAACCTAAATGACAGCAACAAATTATAAAGCTTAGCATGCAATTAAAATCACTAATGGAACACTCCGGGGAGAATGTGTTCATTCTGAGATCAGTCAGGGAGCAGCTATTCCGTGTCAGAACCACCGTTTGAACTAATGACACCCTCTTAAACTTATTGTTAAACACTGTCTGTCATGCACCAGCTCTGCTTTAGGGATGTCTTCTTCAGTTCGGTTTTAACAGGTGTTGTACAGGCTAATGGCATTTATCCTCAAGGCAGAATGGTCCCCATGGCCAAGGGACTGACTATCTTCGGGTCTAGGCTCATGCAAAAATTTCTGATGTTAAACTTATGGGCGGATAAGAATAATAATACACTGAGAAGTGATCAGCGTGCCGGCAGTGTCTTAGATTTAAACCTTAGGAACCGGAGAGCCAGCTGATATTCATCAGTTAATCTGCTGCCATCAAAATTGTTATGCCCTGACTTGTCTTTTTTTTTTTTTAGCAAAGTTATATTTTCTTTGCTCCATGTTTTTGTGCATGTGATTTCTTCCAGTGTCATTGACCTCATTTCCATGGGTACAAATCTTACTCATCTTTCAAGACCTGTGTTCCATGCCACCTTCTCTATGAAACTCTCCCCGAGTCCTCCCCATTGGAAGTAATCTCTCATTTCTCTGAACTTTCATTACATTTATTTGCACTTCATTAGTGCTTTTCACTAGCGGTGTTATAGTATTATGTGGCCACTATATTTTGCATAAATTTATAATTATATTTCTATAAAAATATATAGTTATATTTGAGTGTGCTTCATCCCATTCTCTGGACTGAGAGAAGGGAGAAGAGTCTCAGAATTAGGCATGGCAACAAAGAAGTGCCAGCTTTGATTACAAGCTAGATGTGGGTATTTACTGAAAGCTTAGCAACTCGAGTGGAGGATACCTGAAAGTTGATGGAATGGCTTTGTGGCCTTTGATGGCATTGGCATGTAGAGATACCCTCTTTATGTATAATTTTAAAAGTTGACATCTGTCAACTTTCTTGACGAAAGAAACATTTATGGAAGTGAATGGCTTCAAATCCATGACCACATTTGAATGGGAAGAAAAGAAATGTCCTCCTGCATCCCCAGATACAAAATTCACAGAATTCATGATAGAAAAGAGGAGAGAAAATCCAGTACTGGAATCGAATCTGATCTAATTATCATTACTAAAAATAGGGATCTATCTCTGCTTTCCGTGGCCATGTAGTGTGACAAATAGACGTTCTGATCCAGAGTGTAGTTAACATGACGCTTTCTGGTGTTGCAACTTCGGGATTCATGCCCTTTGACTTCATGTCCCTGCTCTTCTAGGGCTGCGCCCAGCCGGTCCCAGCAGGGGCCAGTTCCAGGTGCTGCAGGGACAAGCCACCCTGCCCAGTGTGAGACCCTGCTAAGGGACGATCTTTGCTCCAGGGCTCCCCTTTTCCTGGAGGGACTTCCTTGAGCCACACTGCAGTCCGAGGGACTCGCTACCCCATCCTTCCTTCCTTCTCTCCCTTCGCCATGTCAGATCATCACTGTGATGTGAAGGCTTTTTCCATCGTATTGCCCCTCTACCCCTCTCAGAAAAGTGCTCATATTTTGCACGTCTTATTTTGTGTGTGGGTCTGCTTCCAGGAGTGCCAGGCCTGACACAGCTCCAGCTTAGCAATCCATTTCTTTACCAACCATCATGGCAAAACTGGACCCTCGTACCCACAGGCACGAATTCATTCATTTGATTTACTTTGCAGTCATCTTTGAGTACTATTTTATAATCTTTTTTCTAGATATTAATGCTACAGAATAATTAAAACAGGTAAGATTCTTGTTTTACATAGAACTGATTTATAAGGACATTAGTTAAATGATCATTCTTTTTCATTCTATTTGGTATCTCAGAAGGTTGGGCAACTCCGAATATTTCCTATCAGGAAACTGATGTCTCAAAAGTTTCTATCCTTTCTGACTTCCTTCTTTCTACCCTTCCTATTTTCTGTCAGAGTAATTAATATGTTTATAATGAAAGAAAACTTATTGATGGAGTAGAGTTTTTGACTCTGCCTTATGAAGAGATAAATGCAAAGAACATCTCCTAACTTGGCAAGGTTTTAGGAATATCGATTCATTATCAGCACTGGATAGGAGAAAATAAAGGGAAAAATCAGGGCTTTAAAACTGCCTATGGTTATTATGAGGTATGAGTTGAGGTAGAGGGGTTGGTTTCTGTCAAAACTCTGGGAATTTTACATGTGGAAAAATTACTCAACATCATTTCTGTCTGTTTAATGACAAATATGTTCACTTTTGAATTTATTTAAACTAGTCTTTTAAATATAAAATTATAATATTCCTCTAATTTAAGAGTTGGGAAACTATGATCCATCCATGGATCAAATCCTGCCTGCTGTTTTTTTGTACATAAAATGTTATTGGAACACATCCTGCCCATTTGATTGGGTTTGATCGGCGGTTTCCTTTATCTGCAACATTAAAGCCAACTAATCTTGAGACTCTGGCCTGCAAATCTAATATGATCATTATTTGGCCTTTAAAAGTTTTTCTTTTTCTTTTTTTTTTTTTTGCTGACTTCTGGTCTAAATATTTTCACTCTGCTGACCTAGCTAATAAGAAACAAATATGTACCTTTATCAGAATAAATATGCTGAACATAACCATGATTACATATTTAATCACACTTGTAGATTTTTAATTAAACTTACATGGTTAATATACTTTATTCTCTTTGGTGTCTTAAACATGCACCCCAAATAAGATGAGAAATATTGGAATGATTACAAAATACCATAGTGATCACAAAACTCATGGAAAAAGTTACACTGAAACTGTTTACAAAACTTCTAATATTATAGATTTGTGTTTGTTTCCTCATTATCTCTATTTATATCCTTTCTCTTAATTTTAATTTTCTACCTTTCTCAAGATTGCCTTCGTGGTTGCTATAATTAAGATGATACTATTTCTAGGATTGCAATAATCTTCTGAGTTGCAGAACTATTACCAGAGATGGGAAAAAAAAAATCAAAACTAGCTAGGGATGCAGAATCCAAAATGATCCTTGATGAGGAGACAAAGGTTGACTGTGCGGCCCACCTTAAATGAAACTCAAGTCTATGGTCAGTAGGATAAAGACTTTTTTATGGTTAAATCTCATACTCACTGGTTAATAGTGAGAATTTAAAAATCTTTGATTTCTTACATTTTTTGGCATCTGGAGTACTCCCTGCCTACAATTAGATGTTTTGCCATTGTGATATATTGATTTAGTTTTAGCATTACTGGAATCTAGTAATACATAAAATAAGTAGTTAATTTTAATTAGTAGTCACCCAGGGGTTGTCTGCAGAGAGAATGAGGGATCAAGTTTGCTCAGTTAATTCTCTTTTGGGGGATTTTAATTATTCATTGTATAACACATTGTCAGCTCCTCTTTCTAAACTGTTTTTGTAGATGGCCTCGGGACTGATCAACTGATAGACTTTTTTTTGCCTACTTGGCTGTTATCTGTGACTCCTGGTGTTAAACAGTCCTTGTTGGTACCATAACTACCTTTTCTGGATGTATTTGCTTATTCATGGCTTCCTGTGTCTGCCCTTTTCTGTACACACAGATAGAAACAAGTGCATAGCTGTGCTCTAAAAGCACACGTATTCTTATAGAAATAGGAAAAACAGACACAGCCATATTTCACTATTTATTAAAATAATTCAAATACCATTATTATATTACAATTACTTTTGCACACCTTTTATTCAGTGTTTCTCTTTCCAGTGCCATAAGGAATTCCGCCTTTCGCAGATTCAACTATTCTAATTAACTCTAATTATTATTATATTTTTATTTGCTTTGGCTATTTGAATTATCACAGTTTAGTGAGTAGTAGATCTTTTAGCTGAAACTACTATTTTGCTAGCACATCCTTGTCATCCTAGAAAGGATTCTGCTTTTTGCCCAGAATGTTCCATTGCATCCCAGTCTTCCTGCCCTGAGCCGCCGGGCAGGTGCCTTCGAGTCTGTGCTTCGTGGAGGCCAGCTGTGCGTACGCCTGCTGCTGCCAGAGGTAGAAAACTTTGAGTAGCAACCCTGGAGAGACTTTTCTTTAAACTGCGTGTTTATATACGTTTTCTTCCAATTTAAAATGTTTTAACGATATATGTTCATGCTGTATTGACAATACGAATCAAATTATTACACAAATGAGTTTTGCAAACCAGGGCTTGTTCTTGTCTAGTTCCGGTATTCTCTGAAACGGGCTCTGGTAGAATCTGTGGCTTTTGTCCACATGGCAGCCCTTCCCCTCTGTGTTATTAGCCCTGCCGCGTGTCTCAGGGGGCTTCTCTGCTCTCCTTTCGTGCTGTTCTAGGGGAATGCTCGTCTGCATTATCCCACTCATCTTAGCCACGTGTCTGAGGTGAGGCCACCCTCCCTTCCCAGCATTTTAAATCTCCAGTGAGTGGACGTTGGTGCCAGGCTCTCAAACAGGTCTTTCCAAAGGGTGTCCCCTGAAGAGACAGTCCGGTAATATCTGTTTCCTGATTTTATGGAGTATCTCTGATCCTATCCTTCCCAAGCCCTGATGGTTCACTTTTTCTTTGGGTTTTATAATGTATTTTGTTATTGTTCATGGTGATTATTATTACTGTTACTGCTTTCCCCCTCATCTCTGTGGGTGGGTATGCGGATTGTCAGTAGCTTTAGACTGTAACCATGGCAGATGATTCTGAGAATTATTTGCAAGATGACGTGATCTTCATTTAAGGATTTCAGTCGGTGACAAGGGGTGTGAGAAAATCGTGGGTCTTTTTATTCAAAACACAGGTTGTCTTTTTTTTTTGAGGCACATTTTGTTTTTCTATTTGTCCTGTGTATTTATATATACAGTCACTCTCAGAAATATTTATTTTTGTGTGAAAGTGGCAGATTGTTCCTATTTGTCATTTTATGAATGAGACAACACAAGGCCATCTTTGAGGGAAAGGTCTGCTCTTGGCCCCAGGGTTATTCGAGGTCACATATCCTGTGAGGACGTAATTTCCCAGCCACTGTCTTCACAAGAGAGAGGGCCAGAGATACAGCTGGGCTGTTTTCTTTGATGTCTTATGATGGTGATTTGTTCAGAGTCAATGACTTTAGGCCATTAAGTGTTTGAACTTATTTGGGTACAGCTAATTTGACTCCCACTTTGCTGGGGGCTGCTGTGTCTTCTCCCTCTGTGAAATGCTATATTCGTTCTCTATGTTCAGTAAATAATAATGACGAATTTTAAATTTTGCTAGGTTAACATGCTAGGTAAACAGTAAATAACAGTAGTGAGGGGCTGGGGATTTAGCTCAGTGATTAGAGTGCTTGCCTTGCAAGCACAAGGCCCTGAGTTCGATCCCCGGCACCAAAAAAAAAAAAAAAATAACAGTAGTGAATCCGTGAGATCACAATCTAGGTTGGCGTATTGGTCAGCTTTCTCACTGCCGGGAAGAAATGCCTGACACACACTACTTAAAGGAGGAAATGGTTTATTTGGCTCCTAGTTTTAGAAGGTTCGGCCCCTGATAAGCTAGCTCTGAGGGAGGAGCATCATGGCTGAAGGGCCTGGGGTAGCGATGCTGCTCATTTCATGGCAGCCAGGAAGCAGAGCAAAGCGGAAGAGCACCGGCAAGAGATACACCCCACCGAGTCATGACCCCAGCGGTCCACCTTCTCCAACGGGGCCCCGTGTGGCTAGCTGTTAGGATTGACTATTTCTCCCATGACCTGATCCAGGAGTCTCTTAATCTAGCCAAGCTGACAATTAAGATGAATGGGTTCGGTACCCTCTACCTTTTACCACACTCCATCGGTAACTCAAGTTTTGGTTTCAAACCACCTAACTTAATCTTTAGGTCACGTATAGGAAGTGATTCCAAATCACAGCTACAGTAGTTGTTTCCATTTACTGAGCATAATGTGGTAGGCACTATACTAAATGCTTTATAAAAAAATGTGTTCTATTTCCACCAAAATCTTGGGTAGGTTTGGTTATTGCTATTTATACACAGGGAAACAGAATTCAAAGGCCAGAATTTGATAAGGGTTTCCCTACCATATATTTTGATAATTTATGTAAATGAAAGATATCTTAGTCTCACATATTTGTACAGAGTTTTCGAATTGTGTATGTTTCTCTAGTACCTGGGGGCTTGCTGAAGCTCAGAAATAAGTGGAATTGATTTGACTAGTATTCCTATAGTAACTAATTTACTTAAGCTTTTCTGTTGCATGCAACTTCAGACTCCACTTCGTCTCCCCCAAATTTTTCTTTTCAATATTTGAGCTACACAGAAGAGACAATACAAAATGAAGGGAATTATAGTCTCAAAAAGAATCAAGTGCAACATCCCTGACCGATTCAACTTAATCTTCTTGTATTTCATTGTAGTCATAAAATATTGGAATTGAAGTATCATTTTCTTGAACCCTCTCAGCTTATGGCTTACGGCTTGTTAAGTAGTTGTTTCAACCCTAAAACATGAGTTATCTTTCTTGATCTAGCCTTTGTTTCACCAGTAAACCACAGCCAGCCTTCCCAAGTGCCAGGGGAAAACCCATCCAAAGTCATGTCAGACTGACTAGTACCAGAACATGATTTAAATAAGCACTTTGTTATTCGTGCAGGTTAATGACCATAGCCTCTTTTCAGTAGAGGATTCTACCTGGCAGGCCAAATAAGAGCCTTGGTAAATAATTCAATAAAAACAAGACATGCTACTTAGCCCTTGTTCCAGGCACTTTCCAATTCCAAACTTTCTCCCTTATTCTTTTATCACATCCTGAATTCAGTAAGTATCTTTTTAAGCCAGAAGTGTGAAAGTACACCTTGATTTCTTCCTCTTTTGATTTCCTTTTGCTGATCAGTCATGTCTTGTCAAAATAGTATTTGAACGTGACTATTTTTCATCTTTCCCTTGCCGTTGCTATAGTTCAATTAATCATTCTCTCCTTACATTATCGCCCCATCCCCTCAGTGATGGGGTCACTGCGACAATATTCTAGCTCTATCTAAAGGAAATAGCCTATCACATCTGTGCATATCTAGACCTCTCAGAGCCAGGGGCTTTGATTTATGGTTCTAGAGGGGTATCGGGCAGAGTAGGATTGAGGGATAGTGGGTGGAGGCGAGACCATCCATCAGAGTGGAGTACAGAGTACAGTGGTCATTTCAGTGCCAGGCTAAAGTTGTTACAGAATTCTTAGATCCAGGGTGATGCATTAAATCATGGAGCTGGCTAGGGACTGTGGGCATGATAGGTCAAAGCCTCATACTGTAGAGACTAGAAGACACTGAAAAAACTATGGCAGGTTAGTAATGTATGAGGAGAAAAGAGCGAGATAACGTAGGGGAGGTAAGATGATCGCTTCCTCAACAGTGCCATATTCGAAGGAGTCATGTTCATTCAACTGCATAAAGGCTACATGCTCATTTTTACGGTATTAAGACCTTCCCAGTCAGAGAGTTGACTCAAAGTAAGTCGGGCCAAGAGAGACATTTGGGAGCCACGGCCTTGAATCCTGAGCACGGTGCTGTGAGATTAGTGATGTTCTTTGCTTACACCTTTTCCTTATCGAGAGATTTGAAAGTGGTCAACGCTGTGCCCAGATAAGTTGGGTCATCCCATTATGGACCGCCCAAAAGGCAGAATAAAAGATAAGTAACAAAGTTACAAGTAGCTAAATTAAATGAGATTTTTACAAAGATAAAATGGAAGAAGGCCACTTTGCATGAAAAAGACCTTATCAGCAGACAGCGCTGCCACTGGAAGGGGAAGTGACGTCAAAGGGACCCGCAGGCGAGGCGGCCGGTCTGTGCCACCGCGGGATTATATTTGCCCGGAGTATAGTTCATTGTGTAGTTTACAAGGTCTAAGGGGATGAGTGTAAACAGTGGATTCCCTATCAAATGGCACGTTAAGCCTGGGAGAGAAACCTTATGGGTCTCTCGGACCCAGGATGACACAGTGTTTCATTGAAAATGTTCTCACTCTCAACTCCCTGGGATCCTGATTTCTAAATTGGTTTCAATTAAATATATTTTTCCCTTCTGAGAAAACAACATACACCTGGAATCCCTTCTAGCGATTGTCAGATCGGCGACGCTACAGCACTCCACACCTTCCCGGTGGCTGCAATTACACACATCAAGTTTCGGAATGGACGACCAGGTAAGATCGTGGAGGTAGAAGGCTACCACTTACGGTCCCCGTTTTGCTCTCATGTGTCACGGCCTTTTATTGTTGGAAGTTATTTAGAGACACAGTCACTGACGAACAAAACCACCTGTTAGTTAACAACAGCAAAATATGAGGCTATTTTAAGATGGCCTGAGGGCATTTCGAGTTACGGGGGAAGGGGCGCCAGCTACTTTCTTTCCTTCAGTCGTGCCTTGTTAAAGAAGAAGGCATTTGTTATCAAAGCCAGTTTGGCTAATGTGCTTTCGCCTCATACATATCTAGAAATCAAAGCTGCCCAGGGAGTTATTTGAGGGTATGTTCTCTCCCTCTGGAGCCCATCTCGCTCCGGTCATACTCGTAGGAATTTCATGTGTACGTCAAGCAAACAATATAACCTTTATGCGATTCAGCCGACACGTCCCACTCAGAACATGGTAGATGTTGGGAAAGCAGAACGGTCTCACCGGACAGATTTGGTAAAAAATGTCACCTCTAGGCTTCCTTGTGCTACTCTATTACTTTTCCCAGGTTGGGGGTGCGGGGGATGAGGAGTCTGCACTTTTCCCTCGCCAGATAGTTTCCCAAATCAGCTGAATATAACTCCATTTATTGTCATGCTAAAACGTTCTATTTAGCCGTGTTTAACTGGATATCATGATTCCACGGGCTGACCTTTCACTCCTGGGAAGTCGTTTTAAATTCAATCCCCGGCGAAGGAAAATCCTTCCAATTCGTTGGCTGTGAAAGGTCACAAGTGAGATGTGTTTTGATGGTATCTGCCTATGGTTTAATTCTCAGTAAACCTGAGCACTAACTGGGCCTCAATTGTCCTTTGTCTTGGGAATCTGAGTTCTAAGAAGCCTGGGAGAGTGGGTGACATGGGGCTGGGTTGCTGGCATGGGTCGAGGGTACACAAAGGTACCAGCAGAAAGGTAGGGTATATGGTGCTAAGGTAGGTCAATGCTGCCTCCTTTCTGAAAGATGGGGAATTCAGACTAAAATATATCATTTTTCTCCCTGTTTCATTTGATCTCCTAAAGAGGGACATTTCCCACTTTCTGGGAGGCAAAGAGGCCTTAGGTGAGGTTAGGGAAGGAACTAGAAGTGTGTGAACCAGTCAAGAGGAAATTGCAGTATCCTGAACATTTAGCCATTTCAAGGATCCAGACGGTAAACCCAGCATTTCCAGTTCAAATATTTCCCTTTCAGGACCTCTTCCCCTTCACAGCTCAGTAGCAGTTCAGTGTTTCAGGTTCCTCACCATCATCATGTGAATTGTTTTACCTGAAGTAAAATACTTTCATTAAATCTTATTAAAGAATCCCTTTCTTTAAGAAACTGTATTTTAGCAAGCAATGTTTAGAGTTCTAGTGGAGATTTTTGAAGAGTTCAATGGGTAGGATATTAGATGGAAGGTTCGGGGGTTTTGTGGGTTCTTTCTCTCTCTCTCTCTCTCTTCTTTTGTTCTATTTCAACTTTTTAGTGACTCTATGGCATAATCTTTCAATCAATAAGTATACTCTCTGGAGCCTTTCTAATTTAAAAGTGGAGAGAGCAGCTGGTCGCCTTTTCTCCATCATACACAAATCATTTTTTAACCCAGCCGGTATTCAATGTTTTCTTGAAACAAGAAAACAACTTGCAATTTTACACTTCTTTTTCTATGTTTACATTGTTTTCTCTTCCTGCGGCATCTTCATTTTCTAGCGAGGGTTCTATTTCTGTATAGAGACCAAAATACCACTTTTTTTCTTGGAAAGTGCTTGAAAGCCTCCCCCTCCCACCTGTGGAGAAGGGAAGCATAGCTTCCATGATACTTCGCTTCTGGATCCGTTAGAGTTTATTCCCTTGGGGGACTTTCATCCATCTCTCACTCAGCCTAGCTCCCGGAAGGCACATCTGGGCCTTCTTCATCTTTCTACCCCAAGATGGACACATGTTCATCTTCCTTCCACGGAAGTATAAGCATTTAGACCTCCGAGGTCAAGCTGTTCAATATCGGGGAAGATATAAAAATGCAGTCGGGCGTGGTGGTGCACGCCTGTAATCCCAGCACTCAGGAGGCAGAGGCAGGAGGATTGCTGCAAGGTCGAGGCCAGCCCGGGCTACATAGTGAGTTCAAAGTCAGCCTGAACTACGTAGCAAGACCCTGTCTCAAAAAAAAAAAACAAAAAACAAAAAAAAAACCACAGAAATGAAAATGCAACGGTGCTCTCCTGTCAGATGAATCTTGAGAGCTCCTAGCAGCCGCAGGAGTAAGCAGAAAGCGAAGCATCCATTGTCTTAAAGCACAAAGGGTGGTTGTCTGGGGATAAGGGAGTGAATTCGGCTTCCCCTTTCCTTTCTTTGCGTTGGTTTTTCTTGGAAAACACCAGGTCACAGGAGAGCTCCTAGTGCGCTAGTGTTGGGTCCAGATGGGGAGGCGGCTCTTGCGGGGGGCGGGGGGCTTCTCGGCTTCATTTCTTCAGGTTCTCATTTGCTTCTCTCTCCCTGCATCTTCCATCTAGCAGGCTGTAGGGGAGTCCTTGCTGCTGCGCCTTCTGGAAAGGACAAAACGGGACATGATAAGTAGACCTCTGAGTTAAGTCATGTTTCACTCAAGCAGGACTTGGCCATCAAGGCAGACTTGCTGGAGAAGCCATCACCCTTTCTCGTTTAGCTTTAATGAGAGACGGCTTTCAGGGTGTCTATGTCTGTCTCAAATCCTAGCACCCTCTGTTCTAACTCAGAGCAAGCTTTTCAGATTTAGTGTCACCCAGTGTATGTGTCACGATTGTCGGTCGCAGGAATCATACCGGTTAAACAGAAAAGCCCCTCAACCTCTTGGTGAGACAGAGACTCTGGATTAAGGGCGACGCTACCATAGCAATGACCAGTGAGGCCACGGATGCCTTTGCTGGCAAGAACACGCTCCCGACAGCCCGTTCCTAAACTCGCTCTCCAGTCCCCAATGGCACCGAGGCCGCACTGGTGGGAATGCAGGCGCGTGGGATATGTGTGCCGGTGGGAAGCTGCATCCCTGGTGGCCAGGCCCACGCTTGAAATGGGTTCTTCAGTTGCCAGGGATATCCTGGGCCCTTCCTTGGCTTGTGACTCCCTTTGAGTACCGTGCCCTTGATTCCCTCTGTCCTTTAGGAGCAGCCACTACTGCCAGGTGACATTACCCAAGTACTGGCCTGAAGTTCGGAAAAGTTCCCTGATATAACTTGCATTTTTCCCAGCACTGATTGAGTCTTGAAAAGGGTCAGTGTATCTTGCTTGTATGAGACAGGCATAAAAATAGAGTTGCCGATGTAGATTTTTATTCAAATTAAAATATGCTGCCCAGTGAGTTCAGGTATCCTGTGAGCTCCTCAGAAGCTGGTGTTATGTCTTAGTCATTAATTGTCTCTGTTTTCCCAATATTTGGTAAAGTAAGTGATATAAAGCAGGCGTGAAATTCATGGTTGCTGAGTGAATGAATGAATGAAGCCTGTTAAAAGCCACCAGTATAGTTCAGCATTGCAGATCCATCGTTCATCCTGTCAGTAAACTTGTTTTTGAGAAGTTGCTTTTATATAGAAGACTTTCGAGACCATGGAAATCTGAACTAGGGCTACGGGTTCTAATAAGTACAACCACTTCACAATAACTGCTTCATGGGCGCCCACTTAACTCGTGCAACAATGCTGTGGGTCAGGCATATTATCGTCGTTATTCTTATTACTCCCATTAAAAAGGGAAAAAGCTGATTCTCAGAGGCCAAGTATATGAAAACAAGTTGGAGATACGATGTTTACACAGCGTCATGGCAATCTTCCCGCCACTGGGACAAAATCCTCAACATCCCAACTTAGAGAGGAGGACAGGTTTCTACTTGGCTCACGTCGTGGGGACTCAGGCCCTCGCTGGTTGACTATGAGGCCAAAGGGGCCCGATGGGCCCTCGTCACCGCCAGGCTGAGCCCGGCAGGCAGAGGAGGGTGAGGGGCCCTTCTGGCCCCGCCCCCAGTGACCCTGCTGGCCAGGCCCCGCCCCCTAATGACAGTCAGCTGTGAAGCCCCCCGGATGCAGCCACTTTCCAAACACACGAGGGTTTAGGGGACGTTATAGATCTAAACCAATCTGCAGTTTCCTAAACGTCACAGGCCAATGCATGTGCAGTGCTCAAATTTCACATGGCGTCCTTGAGTGCTAAATGGACATAGCGGGGGAATCAGAATGTACCTTGATGTGACCTGCAGTTTAGCACCAAGGGGCTCTGCTTCATCCCCCAAGCACGAAAGGCGTCCTTGACGTTAGGGTTAGGGTTAGGGTTAGGGTTAGGGTTAGGGTTAGGGTTAGGGTTGTCGGGGACTGGACTGAGCTTGCGCGCAGGTTCTGGGCCCGCAGAACAAATGCGTGCGCGATCACTGCATTTCCTACGTGCTGCAGTAGGGGTGGGAAGGTTTCACCATGAAGTATGACATTTGAAATAGGTATTTTTGCTTATCCGCAGTTAGATTAAGAAATGTCCTTTTATTTCTAGCTAAGTGTTTTAAAACTTTAATTTTTATAGTCGTGAACAAATGTTACATTTAATTTCAAAAGTTTTTTCTATACCTCTTCAAATGATGTTTTTCATCTATGGAGGCTGTTTTTCTCCTTTTATTTATTGATGCAGAGACTTACAAAGTCTGTAACATAGTACTGTATTTCCTAATTTAAACTAATCTTGCATTTTGGGGATAAAATACATTTTTATAGACCTTTTCAGATCTTTCTTTCATTCCTTTCTTCATTCTTCTTAAATTGTATGTTTGTAGCGATGTATTTGTTTCACCTAAGTTTTTAAAAAAACTTACTAGCATAGTTATTAACACTGTTAATTTATTATTTTATTTTTTATTTTTACATTTTATTTATTTGTTTATTTTTTTGGTGCTGGGGATCAAACTCAGAGCCTTGTGCTTGCGAGGGAAGCACTCCAACCACTAAGCTAAATCTCCAGCCCTATTATTTTAAATTTATATAGAACCCATAGTTATGGCCTCTTCATTCTTACTATTATTTATTCATCTTTCTTTTTTCTTGACTATCTTTGTAAGAAACAATTCACCTTTATTAATCTCTTCAATGAGACCACTTGGACTTTAATTATTTTAAAATTTCTTGGTGTATACTGTGCTTAACTAATTTTGAAGCTTTCTTTTTCCCACTATAGGTACTTAGGCCAGTAAATTTTCTTGTAAGAAATACTTTAACTGCATCCTTCATTTTGATGTACTGATTTTTCATATGTAATTAGTTTAAACTATTACATAATATTCTAATTTCCATTGTTATTTCTTTCTTTCCTATGAATTATTTAAAATGTATTTTAAATTTCTAATAAAGCAGATTTTTATTTTGCTCTTTTTGAAAACTTGTCTGTGTTAGCTTTTCCATTGGTGGGACATAGTACCAAACAGCCACATGTTAAAGAGGAGATGTTGAATTTAGCTCACAGTTTTGGGGAATTCAGTCCATGGTTGCTGGCTCCAAGGCAGAAACATCCTGGCAGAAGAGTTTGGTGGCGCAAAACTGCTTAGTTTATGGTGGCCAGAAAGCAGAACAGGGGAACAGTGCCAGAGAGGAAGGAGTGAGGCACCGGATAGAGCACCAAGGCCAAACCTCCATGACTCACCCAGATACTCCCAGAAGTGTGTTCCACCAATTCTCTGGGCATCTCCCAAGCTTATCACATTGACACAATCAAGTTTGACCATCACATTATCTTTATTACATTGTAGGCTGAGGATGTGGCTTATACAGTCTTTGACATTTATTAGACTTGCTTTATAACTTAATACACAGTTAATTTTTGTAAATAACCTCTATGGGTCTGACAAGTGGCTAGATGCACTGTTTTAGAATATGTCCTTTAGATTGGGCTTTTTATTTGTGTTGTTCAAACCTATGTCCTTGCTATTCTTTGCTGGATCTATCAATTATGAGAGAAGTGTGTTAAAATGTATGAACATATACATTTCTCTTAATATCTTTGTATTCATGCATTTTGAAGGCATAATACATACCTCAGAGTTTAAAATTATTATATGCTCCTTGTGAATTGAATCTTTTGTTATCATGTAGCGACCATTCTTATTTCCAGTAAATGCGCTTTACCTTAACTCTATTTTGTATGATAATAGCATTGCTCCACCAGCTTTCTTTGGTTCATATTTGCTCAGAAGAAAATACCTTCCAAATGATTAATAGTATTTAATACGGGGTGATGAGATGAAAGGTGATTTTTATTTTCTTTGTCATTTTCAGCATTTTCCAACTTATCTTTAGTAAGTGCTTAATACTTTCATAATTAGGAAAATTACATCGAACATTTCTTGATTTAAAAAAAATGATTGAGTCAAGAGTGAGCTGTCTTTCTGGTTAGCCTTCGTGCTTTGAAACCAGACTCTCGAATAGCTAGGTATGCACATAACAGAGTTGCTATGTCCTACAAGCAGCTTTTAGCACTGAGACTTTTATGAGATCTTTCTTGATTGGTAAAAAAACCCAAAGAGAGTAATATTCTGTTTTTCCTGCTGCACGGTGTATTGTCGGGGATGAAGAAACGTGAAGTCTTACCTAGCACTTCCAGGGAGAGTTCGCTACCCCTCTGGGTTTCCACAGTGCTCCGCAGCTGTAAGTCAAGTGCTCATCATTCTCCTTAGCGGCTTTCAGCTGCTGGCATCAGAAACCTCTGCCGTTCTTTCTGGGAGTAGGAGCTCCAGCTCGCAAGGCAGTAAGCTCCCTCAGAGGGGAGGGACGGGATGCTGGGAGCAAGGCCCAGCCTCAGGGGACTTGCAGGTGTGCAGGGCCTTGGGGCCGCAGAGCTGGGCTGCCAGACCGGGCACAACACCGTTGGCACCCGGCGTTAGGGCCCAAGGAACGCTGGCCTGTGGCGTCAGGTCATGCCATTTTACTGAATGGAAACATCTTCCCAAACACCAGTCCTTGTATCAGCCCCTCATTGTCCTTGTGGAAACTGTATGGTTTAGCTCACTCCGCCCAGTCCCACCCACTTAGTGTGTCCTTTTGGTCTACAGAGTCTGTGCAACTCAAAATGACATTTTCCACATGCCCTTGCAGCTCTGATTTTGGATGCAGTTTGGGTTCAGCACTTGTACTCTCACGAGACACAGATGAACAACAGAGTTAAATGTTAGAGAGAGATCAGGCATGAGATGTTTATCTTGCTAGCAAGGAAGCTGCAGAGGTAAGTGGTTCTAGGAGCTGGAAGTTGGACCTGGAAATCTAGCTTAGGAACTGTTCACTTACCCTTGTGAGTGTTTTGGAAGCTACTCATCTCAGTAATAAAGGTCTTTTTGTTTTCACTATTTAGACTAGGTTTTGCTGCCATCGTTGTGCTCTGACAAGTGCCCCCATTGTACAGAAGAGAAAACTGAGGCTTAGAGACGGAAAGAGACTTGCCCAAAATTTCACTGCTAAGAAGCGTACGTCAGGGTTGGACTGAGAGCCTAGGTCCTTTAATTACAAGTCAGAGGTCCTTTGGCAGCAGGACAAGTAGCAGATTCAGGGGCCACACTATGGAAGCCCTTACGGCATTGTGATGGTATTAAGGACCCATACGTGCAGATCCAAGGTCCTGGCACATAACTGAATAAAGGCTGCTGCCACTCTCCACAGGCTGGGCTAGATGGGAAGGCTCCCACCAGTCAGCCTGCCATTACTTTCTCCTTTTCTGTGGTCTTTTTGACCTTTCTAGGAAACGTATTGCTGCTCTTCCTTATTGCTGTTTTAATATTGACACTCCATGTGGAGTTGCTTGTTCATGTTCATAATGCCCTGTGGGTCCCTTTACTACGTTGGCAGTATTTTGTTACTTCTTAAAAAAAAATAGAGAAAAGAATGCAAGAAAGAATAACTAATCTATTGGCTGGCGGGCAGATAAACAAATATGTAATTTTAATGGCCTGATTCTTCATCTCTCTCAAATGAAGATGTCTTCTCTGTCTCAGTCCATTGTTACCTTGGATGGCTCTCTCATAACTTGTAATCTCTCTTTCTCTCTCTCTCTCTCTCCCCCTCCTCTCCTGTTTTTGTTAAACTTTCCGTATTAGGAAATAAAGTTATTGCCTCAGAATCCAGGCTATCTTGGTCAGGGCTGTGAATATGGCTCTAGGCTAATACTGGCACAAAGGGCCATTAGTAAATGAATGAATGAATGAATGAAGAGTAGAGATCATGTTTTGACTGTTTATCTTTGTATCTTAGTATCCAATTCAGAATGACACACAGAGGGTGCTGAATCATTTTAATTGAAAAATAAGCTATAGTATGTACACATGACTGACATTCATGAATAGTTTTTTTCTCTTTAATGTCTTCAAAACTAAAAACTTTGGTTTCTTCATCATTCACTTGCTACTTATCCAACAATTTTCTGGTTGAGTGGGTTGATACAAAGATAACTAAGAAACAAACCTTTCACAGCATTGACTTTAGAAAAGGGACCAGTATGTTATATGTCTTTAATACATGTCAAAAATGAATAAATAAATGAATGGTGGAATACTAAATTTCTGTGAATTGGTATTACCTTTAGAAAAGAGATCCAGCATTTTGGGGTAATACGGTAATGTCAGCTACACTGCACTGATGGAATGAGTAGGTTGTCTTTCTACACAAGACGATATTTCCTAGATGGGTCTCTCTCTGGTTGTTTTTCCCTTGGCTGGTGTTTTGGTTTGCATCTAGATGTCCCCACAAAGCCTCATGTAGTCATAGGTGGGGTCTTTTCAGAGGTGGCTGGATCTAGAATATGTGATTACTCAGTTAGTCCACCTATTGGTTTGGCACAGTTCTGCTGGGATCAAGCATGTGATACTAGGATTAAGGGTGCTAGGATTAAGGGTGGGAGTGCTACCCACCATAAGGGCAGAAAGTCTGCATAAGATATAAGGGACAGAAAGAGGCTTGTCTGTTCCCCTTTTTGCTTCCCTTGCTTACCTCCCTTTTGATTACCTTGCTGCCTTCTGCCTGTTCGCCTTGCCACCCTGACTTGGACCCAGCTGACCGTGCACTGAAATCTCTGCAAACTGTGAGCCAAATAATCCTTTCTTCCCCTAACTTTGGGTGTCGGGTATTTTGTCTCAGCAACAAGAGAAAAGTAACTAAGACAGCTAGCTGGTCAGGGAGAACCAGGATCCGCAGTACCTTCACTGCCGAGTGCTGAGGGTGTGGAAGCAAGGTCTTTGAACAACATTCACGGAGCTGAAGCACTGGCAGGAAGAGAACAGAGAAAGTGGGGAAAGCAAGAAGGAAATTTAAAAAGGAAAATGGGAGAGATCAGCTGATGATACCAATGGGGGAGAAGGATGAAAAAATGATGATAATGTTTGTGATACCTGCCAGTAATCAGGTGCCTGTCACAGAGAGTCTCTGTTGTGTTCAGCACACATATCATCTCTTAATCTTATTATTTTCATTGTGTAGATGAGTAGACTGCAGTTCAGAGGTTAATAAGTAACTTGTTTGCCCAGACACTGCTAAAGAGAAAACCTTGATTTGCTCTCAGGCGTGTCTGGCTCACAGCCATCGCGTCACCTGGTGAGGAATGATGGTGGTCTACCAGTAGGCCCTGTGGGCCTCTGATGAGCTATTTGGGTTGCAGATTGTCAACCACCCACTGTAGGTGGGATATTTCAATATCAACATGTTAGAGTACATTTATTTATCTGTTAATCAACACACACACACAGAGAAACAGGCAGATACATAAACACACACATACCCATCATCAACAAGGAAAATAAGAAAAGAAAAATTGGTTAATTTCTGTGTACACTTTGACCAAAGTCTTCTGGAATAAATACTTAACAGAAAAGAGGCATAATAGATGACAAATGGAGCCACATTCTCTCAAATGCCATAATTCTAGAAGTAAAGCAAAGTCCTAACTCCAGCCTCACCTCCCACATATAGTGAGTAGAGTAAACAAAACCACACAGACCAAAAAAGCAACAGGAAAATAACAAACAAAAGTCGAGGGGCCATGAAAATACTTTCTGAATGTCCATTCCCCAAAGGGTTGAGGTCAGGCATATGGTTCTACTCATCAAACCTTAGACAAAGGACTTGGGCTATTTTATTCCCTGATCATTATTGTTGGTTAAATTAAAGCACGATCAAAAGTGTAATGGAATATTAATTTCAGTTACTGTAGCTAATTGAAAACATAGCAAGAACTGTGACTGTGGAAAATAGGGTGAGAACACTCAGATGCACGCCCAAATCTAGCTTCCCCTTTTCAAGCTGGGCAGTCGTGTGTTTTTAGAAAATGGCCATTATCCCCAGAGTCTATACTGAAGTACAGCAGGAGAAATAATTGGCCTGGGAAAAGGGAAAAATGACTAACTCAGCTATCAGCGCATTTCAAAGACACAAATTCAGTTTTAAATCTATCAATTGTTAATTCGTTCTCACGAAAGACATCACAAAAATATATAATCCCTGTCAAGTCAAGAGCAGAGTGTCTTTCGTCTTGCTGTCCTCGGTCTGAAGCCTGGATCTGGTGTTGAGATGCTGCTTACGAGTAATCGTTGGGTGAACGAGGGAGTGCGTGTTGAAGACCTCTGTTTACTCTCATAAACAGGAACGCTTTCTCCTGTAGACAGTTGACCTCCTCCATCAGTGGAAGTGCAGGTCAGCAAGATTCAGGGGACAGAAGACAACCCTACTTCAGCTTTGTCTCTAAGTCTGAGAGATGAAAATGGAACCAGAAATTTTTGTCCGTTTCACCTATTACTATATTCCCAGTGCCTAAAACAGTACCCGACACATATTAGGTGCTCAATAAATATTTGTCAAATTAATTAATAAGTATTTAGAATGGAATTGGAAAGAGAGAACGAATTAAGCAAAGGAGATGAAGCAGACAACTCAGAACTTTACAGTGTCATTTTTTTTTTCCTGAGAACTCTGCTAAATTGCGAGTTCTCAAACATTAGGTGTACAATCATTTGATATAAATACAAAAATCTCTTCCTAAAAGCAGTATAATCTGCTTTGTGGGGTTAACAAGATCTCTCTCTCTCTGTTTTTTTTTGGTGCTGGGGATTGAACTCAGGGCCCTGTGCCTGCAAGGCAAGCACTCTAAGCACTGAGCTAAATCCTCTCTGGTTTTTTTTTTTTTTTTTTTTTCTTTTGAGACAGACTCTCTATGTGGTCCAGGCTGGCTTCAAACTCCTGGCGATCCTCCTGCCTCAGTCTCCAGAGTGCTGGGATTACAGACGTGCACCGTCACACCTGAATTTCACCAGGTCCCTCTTTATTAACATGCAGGACTAAGATACTGCTTTTAAAGGAATTGGTTCCCTCCAACTCAGTAAAAGTTGCCTTAGAATAATTAAGATGCATGAGGATGTATTAGGGTAACGACAGTCATCTCATGTTGTAGGAGAATGTTACATCCTTAAAGAGAATCTATATTAAATTTCTGGGCTTTGTACTCTCAACCTCTATTGCCTGCTCACACCTGTTAGTTTTTCCTAGAAGAGGCTTATTCTATGTATTTATCTTTTTATTTTTAAAGACAATTTACTGCTTATCAAAGGCTAATGATGCAGGCATGTGCACGTCGAGGCCATGTTTGAGGAGTGATGTTTGTAGGACGCGTGTGCCTGGGATGTGCCCCCAGTCTACACTTGACAACGTAATGGAGGGAAACATAGACAAAAGGAAGCTAGATTTACTTCAGCAGGAGTAATTTGTCTGGGGCTGAAAAAATGTCCTCGATATTCAATGGTTCCCCTATATGGCATCTGACTTCTCTTTACGAAGTGACTGTGTGTGGTATTCTGTGCATGTGGGTGGTATTTTTTTGGGTCCTTCCAGACAAGTATGTATATGCTGTTTGTTGTCTTCTCCTTTTGTTATACACTTACCCATCAATTTAAAGGGAGGAAAAGACTGCTGAAACAACATTTATTTTCATTTAGGCAAGCACCATATTTTCCGAATCCATTTTGAATTCAGTTCAAATGATGGAAAGTTGGTGAAATTATGCGTGGAACCACAGATTTTCAGAATTGCCACGCAGTTTGCTATTCCTTTATTGTTTCATGGTCACCCGTGGGAGGCCAAGGCACAGGTTTCTCATTGCGTCTCTTCCGAACTGAATTCCCCTGCAGAGATGCAGGTAACAGGGTTCGCAGAGCAGGGAAAGCTCCAATGGGCTTTTTCATTCTCTTCTGTCCCAACAACTCATGAATGAGTCTTTTACATCACTCGGTGAACTCCTGGGCGTCAGTGCGCACAATAGGGCTCTCTTGAGCAACCAAGAGGAGGGGAAAAGTCGCAAGGGCAAGCAATAAAACCAAAGGGGAACATGGTGTATGAGTACAAAACTTACAGTAGCGCTTTAGACAGGAAATAGTTGACAATGCAAGTTAAAGCTGGCCCCAGGCAGCAGTAACTTACTGAAGTGGCATTTATTTGGCTGATAACCCAAGGTCTTGCTGAACCTGCTAGTACAACAGAGGTGATCTTTATGGAAGAATGAATTACAATAGCAGCTTGCAGTAACATTGTTTGATCTTTCTGTTATTTAGAATGACCTTGGAAGCGCTCCCAAAGTTCCAACTTTCAACTTTCTGTGGTGACTTTGAGACTATGGTGGGAATTCTCCTAGTATTCCAAAAGACTTTTCCGAGAGGTTTGTGGTACGTCTGACTTGAAGTGGACCCATAAAGATACAGTGTGAAGTTTATTTTGCTCATGATGTAACTGAGCTGAAAGCAGATTGTGTAGAAAATTTATGTAATGCGGAGGTGCTTCAGGTGACAGGCTGGTTGTTATTACTTGAGAGTCAATTAAACAGACTGACCAAGAAACTTCAAGGATTATAAGAAAGATCGCAATGTGTTTGTGAGAAGCATGGGTATGTATAATGAGAACACAAAGAATGTGGAATTGTTTTGCAAAGGCTGATTTTTCTTTGTTTCCTTTTTTCTTCCTTAATTGGGAATGCTATAAATGTAGCTGAAGTTTTTAATTTTCTAAACATTTTGAACAAGAGAGAAAAGGATTGGAACTATATTCACGTGGATTGATACAGCGACAGTGCAAAACACTGGTGGGACATGAAAGATCTGGGAGTGTAACAGTATGGTGTAATGAGGGCTTGGTCTATGGTGACAACAGTGGGAAGACAAATGAGGGATGGGTTCAAGAGATGTTGGGATGGCTGAATCCACCAGACCTCATTTACTTCGTCATACACAGAGCTAAATAGTTAAGATTCTATAGGACTCTGTCCTTGTCAGCAAATTTACATTAATGAGCAAAATACACAGATTCCCTTTTTTCAAGGAGCTTCAATTCTAGAGAAGAGGGACACACAACAAGTGCGTTTAAAATTAGAGAAGTTAGCATTTATCACCAAAGTTTTATGGGGAAATTATAAACAGTGTGACATGACAGTGTTTCAGGACAGTTTCTCTGATGAGGTGACATATTGGCCAGATGACAAGGAGTCACCCAGGAATGATGTATGGATAGAGAGTTTCAGGAAGAAAAAAGACAAAACACACAAAACCCAGGGAAAGAATTAATTTGGTGGGTTTAATAAGCAGAAACAAGGCCAATGTGACTAATTCACTGTGAGCTGGGAAAGCAGTAGATGGATAAGAGGTCAGGGATGACACAGAGCGCTAGATGGGAGACTGAAGTTTGCTCTAAGTGTGAGAGTAATTTATTGGCCATGGGGAAGGAGGAAACACCCATTAATGAAACATGAATGAAATCTCTATTGAGATGAGGAAGTTGAGAAGTGCTGGTTTGATGAGGAAAGAGGATTTTAGTTGGGGGAAGTAATTGATGACTGAATTTCAGAAATGTGGGGTTAGGGACTGAAGAATTGGTTGCTTCAAGACTAGAGTGAGGGGCTGGGGATTTAGCTCAGTGGTTAGAGTGCTTGCCTCACAGGCACAAGGCCCTGAGTTCGATCCCCAGCACCAAAAAAAAAAAAAAAAAAAAAAAAAAAAAAAAAAAAAGAAGACTAGAGTGAAAGCCTTGGATTTTGTGAGTTTGCCGGGGAAGCCAGCAAAGCCAGTGATTGTAAAGGAGGAAGAAGGAGAAAGACAAAGCCTTGAAGGAGCAGAAATGGTGGTAACGAGACAGGCCTCACAGGAAATGTGTAAGCGTGGGAGAGCTGGTCGTGCTCTCAGCTGTAAGTATGGGGCCTGCTGAGGGCTGAGTGTGTTCCCCAAAGTGTAGGTATTGGAAATTTGATCCCCGGTGCAATAATATTGAGAGGTGTGAACTTTAAGAGGCACTTGGGTCTCTGGGCAACGGCTTCATGAATGAATTAATGACATCATCACAAGAGTGGGTTTGAGATAGGGGTGGCTGAGACTGGCTGGGAAGGGAGGCATGGCCAGATCCCAGAACACAAGCACAGAACATTTCCCAAAGCCCTGTGTGTGGACTTCTAGTGAGAACCCTCACTGTATGGAATGAATAAAAAGAGACAGTCGCCATGAAGCGCTCCTTATAGTCGCTTTCCTGGGATATCATTTATCCTACCTTCTATTGTCTAGGGTGCACTTTTATTTTTCCTATTTCTTTTATTTTTATTTTTACTAGGCTCAAACTTCCTCTGCAGGGTCAGTTTCTCTCCTACCCTTCATTTTTAATTTTTCCTTTTAAATTTTTCCCACCTAAAATAAATATGAAACCTTGTCACCATTTTTTGCTTGTTTTGCTGTTTTTTGTTTGAGATGGAAAGAAGCCAGAAACGACTTCCAGAAGGAGACTCCAGCAGCCCAAAACCCCCTAGCAGGTTCATTACCTCTTGGCGCCCTCTTGATAAAAGGATGAGTTTGGTCCCTCCCTCCCTGTCTCTGCATCTCTCTGTCTTCATCTCTGACACACATGTATTCTCTTGCCACAAAGGCCCTTGACAGGTGTGGTGGATTCCTTGATCTTGGACTTCCCAGCTCCCACAACTGTTAGAAATAAATCTGTTTTTTATATTATACAATCTTGGATATTCTGTATAATGGGACAAAGCAGACTGAGCCATGACCATTGGCAGAAGAGACAGAAAATGTTGTTGAAAGTTGTGATGGACTAGGATCAAGGTGAACTGGAACTAAGCAGCAGCAACATAGAACCTTAAAGAATGGGGAGCTGTGAAGGTGGGAAACCCAAGGCAGCTCTCGACTCAGCCGGGCAGCCCACGGCCTAGTGTGGTCAGGCAAACTAGGAGAGCACTAAGCTCATCTCCTGCGAGTGGGGTTAAGTTGAAGGAAGTCAAGGGAGGATGGTCAAGGATGAAGAATGTTTAAAACCACCACTGTGGGCCCCTGTAATAATTAGTCAACAAGGAATGTGTAAAACCACTTCTGAGTGTCATTGAGAGCTCAGCTGAGGTCAGAAAGCCTTACTTTATGGTGGGCCACTTTCCATGGTTGCCTTCTTGGGAGAGGGAGCAGAGAAAACCAGTTATGGTCTACGATAAATCTAGGTAGAAATAGTAGCGTGATGTTAGAGGCTACTATATATTTTTCTCCCAGCACCACAGTGTTATTCTGAATTTTGTAAAAACAAAAACCAAAAACCAAAACCCCCAGAGAGGTATAGGTCAGAATAAAATTCGTTATCTTTTATATTAAAAAATTGTATATGACTCAGCCCAATTTTGAAAATCTGCAATAAGCAAGGTTTTACATTAGTAAAGCTGTAGCCATACATATTTAACTCTGATTTTGAAAGAAATTTGAAAACGTTGGATCATTTATTATAGTGACTTGGGCTCTTATCTAGCAGGCATGTACACTGGAAATCAGAATGTACAAATAAATAGTAATGGTATAACACAAGTTTTAAATTTTTTGAGTGACACATTAACAATGTGAAGTTTTCCACTGACTGATATTTTAACGTCCCACCCCCAACAAACCTATAATTAAAGTTATTTTGGCATTTTCATCTCAAATCCCTGATTTTGGGGGGTGGGCGGGTTATAATTTTTCTTTTAAAATGAGCTTCAGGATAAAATTTGACATAAAATAAAAAGTCTTATCCTGGCAACAATTTTCTTTGCACCTCTCCATCTTGAAATATAGGAACATGTGCTTTGTTAGTTGTAAAAGTTACAAAGGTATTTTTGAAGTGGAATTGAGCCTTTTTCTGCCTGATTTTTTGGATTTATTGACCAGAGTATACATGTGGGAACTAAAGTCTGGCTATAGATCAATTCACACAAACATCAGAGGTCAATATAATGTACAACAGACTGTTCTGGTGGAAGCTAGTAGCCCCATTTCTTATGCTTTTCTTCTTTTAAGAAGAACATTAATTAATTCATGTTTTTCTTTGTGAGAAAGAATACTTGTCCTATGATTACACACAGGCAAATAATTTAGCCTAGAGCCGCACACTTTAAGCAGCATAAGAAGCGAGAGCAAGAGCATCAGAATAGAAAACAAAATGGAAAACAAACCAAAAGTCAAGGCAGTTGAGAGACAACCAATCAATCGTCTCTTTGTACCCTTTCCCTTTCTTTCATTCTTTTGAGCACAAGAATTTCACAAGGATCCTAATGGTTTCCTTTCCCACTCATTTGTTATATCTACCTACTATCCATGCACCTGTACCCGTGTCTATGTAGATAACTCCAGGGGCCAAATCTCTAAAAGGAACATCTTTGGCTCACCCCCACGCCCCAGAGTTGAATATGGAAAAGCTTTACACATTTTTAAAGCTGGGAGTTAAATTCGCCACTGGAATTCAGAGAGTAAAAGAAAAGTGCTTGGGAAAAAACCTTATGCTGAGGTGGGGGGTCACGGAAAGGCCATTCGATTCTTGTAGGAAGGTCACAGGGGCAGTGGGAGGAGTCATGGACCACGGATCATTTGAAGAACGCCATCCTTTCAATAGGTCTTAGGCACATTACTAGTAGGGACATCAAAATAGTCTTTCTTGTACAAAAAATGCTAGGAAATGTCTGCTAAGACCGTCTGCCACCTGGGATGGGGATAGGGGTGGAGCAGAGAGTACAGCCATCATTTATTCCCATCGGATGGGGTAGGGAGGCATGTATAAAGATCCTTCCTGAAATCATTTTATCGTCCCAACAGCTTCATTTTTCCTTCACAGGAACATTTCTCTCATCAACCTCTTTCCCTCTCTCTTCCCTAAACTTACATACAACTAACTCACTTTCCTCAGAAGTAACAGAGTTGGAGCTTCATACGCATGCAGAGATTTTTATAGCTTCCTTCTCGAATTCTCTGGTGTCACCATAACATATAAATGTGAAAGGAAAGGAATGACATCGTGCACCACTGTTGAGTTAAATGTAGTGTTACTTAATGCAGTTCTTGATAAACCTTTATAGAAAATTAGAGGTTTCCCATTTCCCCAGTGAGCTGGCTATAAGATGTTGGGAGGGTTTTTTTTTTTTTTCTTTAACACAAGGCTCTTAAGCGTTTGTAGCGATGTATTTTTAATACTGTCAATAAACAGCTTCCTCAAGACTCCGAGGGGCAATAATGGAAGCTGTTAACAAAGTGTGAAAAGCAACAGGCTAGCAAAGGTTAATCACATGGCTGCCCACTAATGACCTCTACAGCCCTCAGTTTAAACCCAACAGCACTTGTAAAGACCAATCACGTGAATAATTTCCTGTCTGAGGTAGCCTTTATGGTTAAGAATAAAAGCAGAGCTGATTGTGAATAGAAAGCCCCCCGGCAGGGGAGGTGGTTATTATTTTTAAGCTGATCTAAACACCTGGGGTTCCCACTGGACCCTATTAAACTTCCTCCATTATGTCTAAATATTTCAATCATTTCGGCAGCAGTTGTGAATTAGTGCATTACTAAGGTAGGCAAGAACTAGCAAAGGGGGCATTTGATAAGTGGCAGAGACCCCCTTCCTCCAGGTGATGACAGACAGGTAGGTAAATGCTCAGGCTTTTCCAGGGATTTGAAGGGGTCATGCCTTCCTCTGTGGCTCCCTGACCCCACCCTGCCTCAGGGAAGACCACACGTAAAACCATTGAAACCAAACAAATTTTACTATTTCAAAGGCCTGTAGACTGGGGGATTCCATAGCTTGCCCTGGTAACCCATTTCATTGTTTAACAGCCTCACAACCAGCCAGTGGTTTTCCCATATAAAGAATTTAAGTCATTTCTGCTGTGGTTTAGACCCATTTTCCCTGCCCCATCTTTGGGTGGCCGTATTTTGCCCATCCTTCCACATTTTATTATACACTTGGTTAAACATTACTCTTTTCCCAACAAAATAACTTGTCTTTGAAGATTTTATTTTCTACCTCCAAATTACAGATCCGAGCATATTTAAGTGAAGAGCACTGACTGAAGCTCTTATCTAGAAACGATGACATTTTTAGGTTCATGGTAAGGACAGGATTTTAAAGCAGCAATAGGGCTTCTAGATTCTAGTTTAGTAGCTAGGATTTGGGTGGCCTTTGGGCAGCAGGTCTCTCTTTACTCAAAGCTTCCCCTCTCCTTATTTGTATCATTTCATATCCCGTTCTATCATCTGTGTAAATATCTCTTTTCTGAATTGTGCTATAAGGTCCTATGAAGGGCAGCATATAGCAGAGGAATAAGAATGGTCTATGAATATGGAGCCAGGTTGAAATTCAAATTTCATCTCTGCTTCCTGTGAGAATTTAGATAAATTACTAGCCAGGCTAAGCTCAATTTTTTTTAAAATTTTCTTTCATTGGTATATGTTTCCAGTAAATAATGATTATATTCCTTGTGGGGAGTTAGTCCATGTACCAAACATTTCTGAATTCTTTGTTTATCCCCTCCCCTTCCCTCTATCTTTTGATCCCCTTCTCTTTTGCAAGACTTCCTATTTCTTCCTATTTTCTACCTCCCTATTTCCTATCTCAATAAAAGCAATGCCTATTTCCTCTAGTTGCTATAAGGGGGAATATAGTAATATATATATATATGTATGTATATACACACACCTGAGATGTGGTAAACATCCTATATATGTTAACTTTTGTCCCTTTCTTCTTTATTAGCAGTCCTGAATCCAGCACAGTGACTTATACTTAATTAAAGATGTACAGGAGGCATTTAAATGAGGCATAGTATGGATTATTTGGTATCAAGTAGCAGACACAATATTTGAACTCACTTAAGCAGGGAGGGACTTACTCTTTCACCTGGCCAAGCAGCAGCCAAAGCAGTCAGACCCATGGATGACCAGAAACAGGACTCCCAGGAACAGGCACCAGGAATTCCTCTTCTTCTCTGCTCCTTTCCCAGATCCCAGCTTTATATTCTCAGCCTAATTTCTGTCTTGCTTGAAACATGCCCTTCTGCTGCTTTCATGTTTACGCTCTCCATCTTCACCATGAGAGAGGGGCCCAGTCCCCTCCGAGGTCCAGTTAGAAGGTTATGGCGTAGGATGTAGATGGGCTCGCATGGGTCATGTCCCCTTTCCCAGACACACCAACCGATGTTGGGAGTTGGGAGGAACAATCGAGAAGGTCACTCTCTGTTACATTCGTGTGGCTTAAGTAGTGGTAGGAGGAACTTCCTAAGACGGCGGCCTTCACACTGTTGTGTGCCAAGGCCTGGCTCAGCGCTAGCGCATGCTCAGTCTTCAGTAACCATCACTTGAAAACAGCAGTGATGACAAGAACAATCACAAGTACAACAACAAAAATAGCAAGCAGACTCAAAGGACAACGGGACCGAATCTTGACAGTGATTTCTATCCTTATGCCTGTGCCCAGCTACCCAGCCCCTGGTTAGAGTCCATTTGTCCTTTCTAATTTCAGGCCAAGCTGTCTTCTGTGGGACCAAAAATCTGATCTGATAAATTATTCTGTGTTAATAATAATTTTTTATGATTTATAAGGCACTTTCCAATGGATAATGCTAAAATATTAATGAACACACATACACACACACATGCGCATACAGCGTGGCCTTAATTTCAGGTTATTAGCAAGGGAGGGAAGGATTTATGGGAGACGCAGATGAAGAGAGCAGGGTCTTGTGCTTCTATCTGGAATTCAAGGCCTTCTCCTTCTTCTAGTACAAGCCCCTGCTTCTATCTTCCTGGATTCTAAGACAGTTTATGTTTGTTCTCTTCCGTTTGGAGTTCAGGATTTTGTGATATTATTTTAGGGATACAAAATCTGGAGAAAGAAGGGAGTTAAGGGAGTTTTAAAAATTTATTCCCAGCCCTGTTCAGCTTCATTCTTATAGGCCTTATAGGACCAGTCAAAGAACTGAGGGATGTCTGCTTCATCTGCCTAGTGGAGGCTGAAGGTCTGTGTGAGTCCACGCTGCCGAGTGAGTAGGGAGAACGTCCCAGTTCCGGCTGCCCCAGCCTCTGATGATGTTGCTCGTGTCCCTGTGTCACATCATCCCCATACTTATGTCTCCATCACTGCTGTACAGCAGAACATTACACACAAGTCCAACTCCAGAAGCACTCATCAAGCATCTGCTGTGAGGTGGACCCTGTCCCAGACACCATCAGTTTTGCAATGATAGGACAGAACCTGGTATTGAGTTTCCCTCCTTCCCTCCCTTCCTTCTTTCCTTTCTATTTTATACTGGAGATTGAGCCAGGCTGAGCTCAAACTTGTGATCCTCCTGCCTCAGCCTCCCAGGAGCTAGGATAACAGGCATGTACCAAGTTTCTTCTAATCTGGTAGAGGACTCCTGTATGTAAATAAATTACAAAACGGCGCCCAGTGAGCACGGTGCGATATTGAAGCAGAGGGCAGGGCCGGGGGCCTGAGGAGCCTCCTGGGAGAAAGCAGCCCTTGGACTTTGTCTCCTGGGAGGTTGCCAGGCACTCTGATGAGCATCCTTCTCCTGCACTTTGCCGCTGGGCGACCGGATCCTCGCAGCAGCAGCTCTGTGCCTAGGACGGGAGCCAGGGCCCACTGAGAAAGCGCTGGTCCAGACACTGCTAGATGCTGAATTTATGACCCCATTAAATCCTCACAGCCCTTTGAGGGCTGTGCTCTCCGTCTTCTAGATGAAGGCCACGCAGCTCGGTGAGTGGGCCTTGCCCGGGGCCGCGCAGCTGGCATGGAGCGCCTGGCTCTGACTCAGACGGGTCTAGAGGGGCCCAGGCACTGGCCGCAGATGACAAGGGAAATGAAGATTTAGAGCAGGAAAGTCTCAGTTAGTGTGAGGCAGAGCTGGGCCAGGGCCTGGGCTGGTTCAGGCTAGTTGAGAGCCGTCTTCCCTGCAGAATGAATGGAGCATTGCACAGACCTAGAAGCTATTGCCACCTGGCCGCACGGGCCTGCCCCATCCTTCTGCCACTAAGTTCCCTGTGCATGATTTAATTTTTCTTGCTCATACATTATTCTCGTAGAAGGAAGCATGTAGGCTGTGTCACGAATCTAACATGCTACTGTAGATGGTCTTACATTTCTGTTTGAAAAGAACATTCAGAGGTTTGTTCCTTGTCGATGACTCATTAAGAGAACTGATAATGGCATAAATAGTACAGAATGCCAATCAATAAGAGATGTTATTATCAAATGGATTTGGATGATCTGTGGTGGAAAGATATGCTGTTAATGCTCTTACCGCGTAGGCTGAAAAGTTAGCGATGCCCCTGCGCTGATGAGGTGAGCCGTGGCCCCACCTTCAGTGGCCGCGTCCTTCAGGGTTTCCAGCAGACAAAGCTGCCTTGTTCTTGTCCAACTTGCCTCCTTCCAGGGCCCCAGGTCTCTCCTTTGGTCTCCACGGAGGAATTCCAAGTCCGGCCTTCGCCACAAACAAAAAGTTCCTTCATGTGATTTGAACTCTTCCCACAAGGCCTCCAATGTTTAAATCACACTATTTTGAAAAAACATACAACCCTGTTGTTTTCTGGAGCATCTAATAGATATTGCTTAATGGTTTTTGCCCTAAGGGCTATGTGAAAAAAAGAAATAGATGAGAGGCCCAAACTTAAATGATCTTTCACAATGACCTGAGCTTGGACACCAAGGTTGGAACAGACCATTTCACAGATAGGGGAAAAAAAAAAAAAAAAAATATATATATATATGAAAGTTCCAAAGGAAATGAACCCTCTTAGAAAGGCAAATTATAGCATAAATAAAAAGTATGGAATGTATTTGTAAAAATCTGTCCAAATGAAAGCTATTCTTCTGTATAACCAATATGCACTGCTAAAAAATGTGAAACAATAACCAGAAATCATAAATATACTGAATTACTTAATATAGGCCATGCGCTCAAGGAGATACAAAAAGGTACGATGGTTAGAATACGAGAAAATTTAATGAACTGCGAATCATTATACGTTTGTCAGGAATTTGATAGCGCCGTCTCGTTACATATGTCACCTCATGGAGGAAACTTTGACTGACTCTTTGCTCGCTCTCCCTGATCCAGGTGGGTGCCTCCCTGTTGGCAGGCACTTTATGCACATTTCTCGCCCAGATTCAAGACCGCACTGCATCACGATTAACCATTATTTGTCTTCCTGCTGGACTGTGGTCCTGGGAATTACCTACCTGATGTGTCCGTGTCCAGCGTCACTGTGCCTAATGCAAAGCAGATACTCTGTAACTAGTTGAGGCGTTAATGACCAAATGAATAAGTGAACTTTTGAATCTTCATTCTTAAATGAAACTCTGTGACACAGATTCAACACTCTTTGCTGATAAATGTTTCTGCCTTCTTTTTAAAACTTGGGAAGACCAAGTGCTATCTATAGCACGTGCAGTGTCACAATGAAAGAGTCTCTTAGTAAATTCCTCTGACATATTTTGCTATAAAATTTATTCAACTTGGCACAGTTCGGCTGCCTTAGAGTCCAATGACGGAGTCACAACTCCGGGACACCGAGCAATATCATGCTTGTGGAAATGCTGCTTTAAAAGTTGAGTAAAAAATATGAGATGTCACAACACAAAATTAATGCCAGATGAGTGCTAGACTGTATATGGTACCAATTTGCAGAGGGGAAAGATGAATGTGGAAAGGTCTGCAGAATCTTCTTGACGGAAAACGGAAGTTCGAAGGACAGATTCTGTCTGGCTTGGTGGGAGGTAAGGAAACACCGCAGTTTGCCATCTTTTTGGTAAAGCTGTGACTCCTTCATCTCCTTGCCGGGCACTCTGACACCCAGCGAGAAGCCATGCTGCATGAGGACTGGGTCATGGGGTTCCGTGAGGGGACCCGGCCTCATTCCGCAGTGGGAAACAAGGGTGACCCGACCGAGGGACGTTGCCTCTGCACTTTCTACTTCCCTGAGTTGCCATGAGTAGGTAATTCCGCTTCCAGGATTACAGAATTGGCCATCTTTTATTTCATATTTTACCCAAGGCTTGCAAGCTTTTCGAGTGGGCATGTTCTCACTGGGACCTATGGACATATCTAATGTCTGTAGCATGGGTTCTCGGAACTCTCTTTTTGACCCAAACTTGTATGCTTTCTAAAAAGTGTAGCCCCCGCCGTGATTCCAGCTCTCCAGTTGTCAACTGCTTGAAAATAGGAATGGGGCGAGGCACATTCACTGCGTGCTCCCACTCTTGAACTCTTGCCTCCTTTTCTGTGCTTCATTTATATTTTCAGTGATTTAGTTAATTTTCCTGTCTTATGAATTTGACTTATTGCTTTGCTAAATAGTCTTTGTGTTTATTCCAGAGATCCAGGTTGAGAAAAATGCTTGCGTTTCAAATACGTTTTATTTTTATTTTGTCAGATAAATGTTAACATTTGGAGCCTTGGTGGGGGGCAGAATCTAGGGACTTTCAAACTCTTGTTCTCATTCCCCCAAATTTCTGTCGAGGTTGCTAAGTAGGATACATTTTCAATAAAAAGGGAAGTGTTTCTAAGAGAGAGCCTTACAAACACTTTCCCACTTTTCAATATGAATTATGTCCTTTTGATTTTTTTCTAAGCAAGCAGAGACCAGGCCAAGCTTATTGGGAGGTCAGTCTGAAAATAGGTGAATCTAGATCTCTCTGACAACAACAACAAAAAATGTCTTTTCTGGGGCACTCGAGCACATCATTCACAGTGGACTGTGTGCTGTTCTCCAGGGTGGGTGCAGATGTATACAGATAGAGCCTTTGCTCAAAGACCACATAATATGGAAGTGGGGGAAATAACGTAGACCCATTGCAGAAAGAGGAATCGCTGAAAGAAAAATTCTTGGGAACCGAAATTGTGGTTTTTATATGACCTGATTTGAGACATGAGGCTTTTATTCTTTTCCTCTTTAGTGTGTGTGTGTATGTGTTTTGTTTCAATTTCTGAAACCATATAGAATTTTACTGTAATACTGGAAGAGGTCTGCGTCTACATGCCAGTGCAGATAAAAAAGCTTCATTTATGCCCTTCTCACCTCTTTGGTAAAGGCCTGGTTGAAGCCACTTCCTATAGTCTTCCGGGTAAGAAAGAAAAACATGATTGCAAGCAAATGTTAGGGAGAAACTGCCGGCGCTCTCAAACAGCACACACTCACAACTCACTTGAGAATAAAGTGTACTGCAAACACCTAATTTTTACAAAACTGCTTGTATTGGGAGGTTCCTAATTAAAAATCCTCACGCTCTCCCTTCTTTTCCTGTTCAAATCTGCAAGGTTATTTAATTGAAGTCCTATTTTGTGGGTGCAGATGCATGATGGGCCTGAATCATCAAACAGATTTGGTGTGTTTTGATTGTTGTGTGCGCCTCATTGCTATTCCCAGAATGTCGAGTGCAGCTTATGCCCCTCCTCGGGAAGACTTAGAAGCATGAAACAGTAAAAGAGTCCTTTCTTCTCCTCCCGCCCCCTCGCCCCCCATTTTCGTTGAAACTTTGCCAATATCAGATCGCACTCTGTCTGTTGCAGCATTAAAATGAAGTCATTCCCTCCCACTGTCCCCTCCTCCACTCGCGTCCTCCCTTACTTCGCCAGCCCTACAGTTTGCTTCCTGAGCTGGCTATGGACGAACTTTTTCTTTCTTGATTTTTATTTTTCGCCTGCCTTTCTCTCCTTCGCGTTTCGCTCCCCATTTCCCCGCGCCTCCCGCCGCAGCGGTGGTTTTCAGATTGGAGGTTGTGAAAGGGAAAGAGAAGGGGCCTGTTTTCCTCTCGAGGTGAAAACAGCCTTGGAACCGGCAGGTGCACGGCCCCCAAGCAGCTGCTTGCGACTTGCAGGCTGTAGCGACTGACTTCCCTTCCAAGCCAAGAGCACTTCATATAATCCTCTCGTGCAATTCACACTGTAATTGCAGCAAGCCCAACTGCTAGGACCCGACTTATTATTATTATTACGATTATTTGGGTTGTTGTTTTTCGCCGATAAAAAGATCCTCTGAACCGGGGACCCTCGTGTGAATTGGTTTTTTGTGTCAGATGGGCTGTGCCTCCAGAAGCAAGATTTTTTTGTCTTGCTCTGAGCCCTGTCCCTTGCCCCTCCAGCCCTTACCCCTTGAAGGCCACTGCGGGGGTGGGGGTGGGGTGGGGTAGCACATGGAAAACTTTTATGCAGCTCTGTGGGCCCTTTTATTATCCTGCGGGGCTCTTCCTAAGAAAGACACTGGAGATAGGGTGCTAGCAATGAAAATTATTCTCTTGCACATCAGCTTGTTTTCTCAAGGTTCTGTGTATTCCTTTGGTAACCATGAGGTAAAAGAGTCTTTTTCAAAAAAGTTGTTTTTGGTTTACTCACGAGTGTTGTAGTCTACGGAACAGTCTCTTTATGTTTTTGAGGAAGAATGGCTGAAGATTATGAGGGGGGATTCTATTTGTTTTTTTTAAGAATGCTTAAATATTCAGCGAAAATACTTTTATTGCTAATTTAAAGAAAACCTGGCATTTTGAAGGTCTGAAAAATGTCTAAACTATTACTGATACCTATTTTAGCTTGTAATTTTCTATAACGTTGGTTTTCTTTTCGGTGTTTGCCCAAATCCAGCTGTCCATGACTGCTGTCATGGTTTTTATGATAGCCACGTACTCCCTGCACCTATACAATTGTTTTGATAGTGTAGTCTTTCCGTAGATTCATCTTTTAAATATAATTTATTTGGAAAAGAAACTAAAACTACAAAAATATCACTACTACAAGCAGTAAACAAATGTGAAAATGTGACTTTCCTTAAAGAGAAAGTAATTCTAAAGAAGAAAAAAAGAAACAAGAAAAAACTGCTGTTCAATTTTTGCCTCTGAGGTATTAGAAAGCACTAGATAGTGCTGGAGATTAGCACAGATGTTGGTCTTGCCATGATCGGAAGGACGGAAAGAGGGCTGAGGAGAGGGTTCCTTTCCCACCTACTTGGGTCGCGGCGCTCACGGCATGCCGGCGTCCCCCTGCGTTCCCTGTCCGTGTGTGCGGTTTGTCCTGCTCTTTGGCTGCTCATCACTTAGGTGGTCCAAGGTCCACCACGGATATTTAATTGTGGAACTTTTTAAGTTGCCTCATGATGTGTAGCGAGTGTATGTTTCTGGTAAAAGAGAGACAAGAACAACCGACCTTTAGGTTTGGAGAATTGGTATATTCCGTGGTTCAGTAGTGGAATCAGCTAGACCCTGAGTGGAAGGAGCCAAAGTCTCAAAGGGAAACTTAAGGAAAAAAAAAATTCCAGTACCCAAATGGCAGTAATAGGAACCAAACCTGTGAGCAAAAGAAGATAAAAATTTGGAGAAAGTGCAATAAGGTAAAGAAAATGGAGTGAAATGTGTATTCTGGAGAAGAGTGTTTGTGATGAATGTTTCGAATCCGTGTGGGATCCACAGAAAGATTTGGCGGGTAAAAGAGTGGATAAAATCAGAGTAGAAGAATCTATATCTGCATATGTGCATCCGTATCCTCTCCTTTCTCCCTAAATACCATGAGTCAGGGAACACAATGGAGGAAACTTCCCAGTTCACCTCTACACACCCAACCCCACAGCCTCACACCTACAGTACAGAGGTACAGGGATCAATGAACATCACATGTTTTCTTAATAACAAACAAAACATTTTAAAAGATTTGTGTTCAGAATTCTTATACACAACCACTAAAACGTCATTAAGCTAACTCTTTCCAGCTATTCCTAATGGTTGTATGGCCTTACTCTGCCTGCACTCTCCCCACCATGTTCTTCAGCTTTCAGCAACAGCCCTGAAGATGCATAAATAAGCTCACAAATGTTCGTTCCCTCAGTAGAACTGTATGTAGGAGCCTTTCAAGCGATTTCTTTGCAATCTCCATGATTTTATTCTCCAGGGTAGTATGGCAGGATGCTGAACTAATCTGTTCTGTAGTGAGTTTGTTGGTAGTTTGTAAAGTTGATGGAGTTCATCGAAAATGACCTTTACAATCAATCTGTCTTTTCACATTGGCCACTGAATATGATGTTATCATTGCATTAAGTACTCTAGTAATAGAAGAGAAATCTATTTAACAGATATTTATTGAGGAGTTGATATGTGAAAGGCTTTGTGCTGGGGCTAAAAGAATAAGCACATGTGCGTTGCAATGACATTTGGTTAAAAACTCTAATAAGGGTGAAGACTAGAATTTCATAGAACATATTATCAACTTTCAAAGGCTTCCATAGAAGAACGTAAGATCAAATAGGCACTAGTTCTGGGAAATCCGAAGGGGAAGTTCATTAGAGAGAAAGCGTATTCGAGGAAAATGGGAATCCTGGAAGCTTTGGAGGTGAAGGTGGGATGGGGAGTTTGGAGAAATCTTCCTGGTTCGGCGTGGCAGAGGCTGGATCGTAGGCAGAGGGCAGAGGCAGAGATTGAGGGTGAAGATGTAAAGACGGATTTCAAAGGCCACATGGAGGAGTTCAGATTTGATATTGGTTGAAACACAAAGCTCGTGAAGGAATTAAGGAGCTAAACTGAAATCTGGGAAGAAAGATGGCCCAGGGCAGACACAGAAGTAATGGCACAGAGTGAGGGCGAAGTGTGACTGGTCTGAGGGGCATGTGGGTGGGTTCCATGTGACCAGGACAGGTGGCTGTCTGGTGATGATCGCTAGTAACTGAGTCCGGATGTGTGGGGAGTCACTGTCCCCGCAGAGAGGGCTGTCAGTACGGGCTGAGCACTGTGTAGTGACTCGAGGGCAAGGCCATGCAGAGGAGTGGCGAGAAGGTGTGGAAGCATTTTTATTTTTATTATCAAAGATATCATTTAAAAGAATAATTTGGCGACTATTTGGTTGAGTGTGTTTGGTCATTTTCTATTGTAGTATGTTCAGTACTATTTATTCTTACAGCTTTTCCTTGACAATCAGCCTTTAACATTACATCATTTCCTACCATCTGGTAATGATAGTATTAATAGGACATAGTGAGATACCTTCATGAGCACTGTGCTGAGCACTCGGCATGCATCATCTCATTTAATCTTCCCTCAAACTCTGGCAAGTGCTATTATTATTATCATCATTAATATTATTATTTTCATATTTTTACAGATGAGGATGCTGAGGTCTAGAGAGGAGAGCAACTAAATGATAGACATAGGAGGTAGACTGCCTGGGACGCTGAGGTTAGTGAATAACTGTGCATGGTATTTACATTTTTAAATGAAATAAACCTTCTAAATCAAACTTACTGAGAGGATATTTGGTTTTTTCTTTCTGCATCTTTCTCTTAGACTTATGCTCCAAGGCAAGTTTTGATGAGTAATGAGTAACGACTATTTGTTTCCAATTAAATTTAGTTTTACTGAACTTGCAAAAACAAAAGGAAATACAAGCAGAACTTTTTTTTTTTTTTGGATCTGAAACTTTTGAAGGATCAAATTTGCCAAGAGTAAGTAAGTTTTTATTTTTATATTTCACATTTGGAGGCTACTTGCTGTCATAATCCTTATATTGGAAAAGATTCAGAGTTAATTGATACTACTCTTTATTAGTCATTTCTCTCCATGAAGAAAAAATAAATGTATCACCAACATTCTTGCAACATGCTAATAATGAAGTGTTTACAGGTCAGAGACCTTATCTAACACCCTCATTCTTTGCACATGGAAGCCAAGGACCAAAGCAGCTAAGGGTCTGACTTGTCCAGTGCCACACAGTGGGTCTACATTAGGCTTAAGATCAGAGTTGCTCTGGCCAGGGGAGCTTATTGATTACCATGCTGTCACCCTTGTTTTGCTTATTAGCAGTGTGGGGGTCCCCCGTTAATCATGGTTTCTCTTTCCACGATTTCAGTTACCCACACTGAACCAAGGAGTGAAAGTATGAAATACAAAATTCTAGGAATAAACAATTCATATGTTTTAGATACATTTTATTGCAGTGTATTATTATATATATCCTTCCTACTTCATTGTTAGTTATTTTTGCTAATCTCTTTTGTGCTCAGTTTATAAATTAACTTTATCATAGGGAGACAGGTATAGGAGAAAACATTGTACACAGAGGTTGGTACTCTTCGAAATTTTAGCTGCCTACTAGGGGTCCTGGCACATAGTCCCCATGATTACTTTATTCCCAGCGGTATTCACATTCACATGGTGCATCTTGTATTAGTTTTACTCTAAGATTTAAAACCAGCAAGCAAAATTGGATATAAATCCTTTATAAAATACCAAAACAAACACGGTCATCTTGTGGAATAAATCATAGGGATTCAGTAATAAAACAGGAGACTTTGTAGAAAAGCCCTTTTCTGGAGAAGGAGCAGAGCAAGCAGGATTGCCTCAGCCTTCGTTGCAAACATCTTGTGCTTCAAAAGCGCTCGCTCCCCATTAGAGATTTTCCAGAGGGAAAGTGTTTTGAGACACTCTGGGCTCTCTGTGAAGGACAATAGTGAACTACCAATTCATACCACTGGCCATAATTATGCCGTTAAATGACATCGCGAGAGAGCAGAAAAATGCTTCGCAAACTCCATCAATAGACAACTTAAAATTGTCTAAATACACGTGAACAGATCCTTTAAGAGAAGAAGTTTTCATTTCTTCCCTACAAAATTTAAATTTTAAGCTAATTTCAACAAATAATATTCTTGTTTAAAAGTGCGCTACATGAATGAACACATTTTGCCACCAAGGTTATCTTTGGAGTGATGCGAATAATCTGTTTTATGGCCACAAGTACTATGAATGTGAACACTTCATTCTTAACTCACCTAGTTGTCATTAGGGCCAGCAGCTGATACAATCTTCCATTAGGCAGTCTCCGAGCTGTGGGTGGTCTTGGAAACTATATCATGTGAACTGTAATACACAATAGAGTGAGTTAGGAATGTTTTTTGTCAGTTTTAATTCTGAATCTCTCTTTTTTTTCTTTTCTGAATCTTGCAACTCCTATTGGTTGAAAATGAGCAAAACAAATAAAAAGGATCTCAGCACTAACCTATATTAATGTGTTACAGCGAAGTCTGTTCTCTGCCCCTTACTAATTAAAGAATCGAAATGTACACCAGTCTGGCCTTTTCTACTACAGTTTTCTTACCTAGCCAAAGAAGCCAAAATGATGGTGTTAGCAAGCAGGGGACACGGTTGGCTGTTTAAATTTTAAAAACCAGATACTTGTAAAATAAGATACCGAAAGGAAAATAATAATGTACTTTAACTATAATTGAAGCAGCACTGAATAAGTTTTGTTGGGAAAGTTTGGAAGAAAGCAACGCAATTCGCATCAATACCAAATTGACGTTGGTGTTAAGATAAAAGGAATTAGTTCATAATATTTGGAAACTTAATGCCATTTTAAAAGTCTGAAATTTAAGTGGTACATATTTCTTAAAAGTGTCTTTACAATTGCAAAATACTTTCTGTACAATTACAAAAATACTTGCAAGTGCCTTAAATGTAACAAGCACTCTATAAGGAGCTATCGATTTTCACAAGAAGCACCCTGCATTGGAAGTTCAGAGGAAAAGGAAAACGTTAGGTAAATGGACAATTTTGCATTTATTAGGTGACGATGGAAGCTGGTGATATGCGTGGTTTGTGTGGCTCAAGATAGAAAAGCCTGCTTGTAGAGCTCTGTGAAAATAATCATTTGTTAATCTAAAGAGAAATATTCTTTTAATAAACCGATCTTTGTGTATATGTGATTAAACATTAGAAAAAACCTTTCCATACGCAACTGGAGTGACAGGCAAACTGTCTTCCATTTCTGGTAAATGAGCTACAAATGTGCACTTACAGATTTTTAACAATATTCAAATGAGAAATCTGCAACCATGAAAAAGTTTCGAGCGAAAAGTGCTACTTTTTTTTTTCTTTCTGGCATTGATGATCCTCCAGTCTTTTCCACTAGAGTCTGGAGTCCTTCCTGAAGAAGCCACAGCTATTCTCTGGGTGGAAGTATTTCAGCTCCCAACTTTAATTTCATTTTTAGCTCGACAGGCAGACAGTTTAAAAAGTTTTTTTTTGTCCCATCCTATTTTGTTTCTTGGACTCTTTCAAATTGTAAGGGGGTTTAACGATAATACTGTTCAGGTTGCCTCTCCCACCCCTACCTGCTAAGTGGTTTTGCTTTTTAATGGTCTAGACTTAATAATTACAGATTCAATTGCTCTTCTCTCTCTCTCTCCCTCTCTGTCTCTCTGTCTGTCTGTCTGTCTCTCTCCCTCCTTCTCCTTCCCTCCCTCCCTCCTTTCTTCCTTCCTCCTCCCCCACCTCCTGGCCCCCTCGCTCCTCCCTGTCCCCCTCAGAAGCCCCAGGGATGACACTATTCATTGATGCAGCGGCCTCATTAGCATTGCTGGCGCTCTGGCTCAGTGATTTCAGAGGCAATCCGTCATGAGAAAACCCAAGAATGTGCCCCATTTGCATGATTCTGTGCCAGAATGCAACTTTTTCTCAGCTGTTCTTTGTGTAATTTTCCCTTGAGCATTCAACTTTCCCATGAAGTCCTAGAAATCATATTACAGATTTCCAACCCAATTGAAATACTCCACAGATTAGTTTTACATACTTGCTTCCTTCCCCCAACAACTTCACAGTTCTAAGTAAAGAGAGCAACCGAGTACATAAAAAACAGGTTTAGTCCTTTATTGTTTTGAAATGTAGGGCACATTAAATGAATCATTTTGCTTTGAAAGTGCAGGGGTATGTATTATATGTGCAAATGTATATTTATTACACATGTCCAAATGAGGCCACAATACTAATAAATACTTAGGCAATCTCGGCTTCCTAGTCACTGAGTGCCACTGCAAACCACGTTTATACCCCGCCACAGAGAAACTCAGAGTAGAAACAGCAAAAAGCTGGGTGAAGTGCTCGCTGGCTTTGTGACAGAGAGAGCTTCCCGTAGAAGTCAAGGTCTGCCTTGCAGCTTCTGGATGGACACGTTTTAATAAATAAACAGATGAATTGATAGAAGCAAACTAGCTGCTAATCAAATAAGTGTTCTTACCATGCATTTTTCCCTAGATAAAACAAAAATGACATTAACTACACCTCCGAGATGTGTAACCTGTTACCTAGATTTCCATTTTCCAAGATTAAGATAAATATAACGTGCTATAAGCACATAACACCTCACATTCCTGAAGAGGAAAGGCTCCACGAAGGCACTGAAGTAACAACAGAAATCCAGTTTATTCACACACACACACACACACACACACACACACACACACTTTAGTTCTTTTTAATGACATGTTACTTTTCTCAGTATCATTATACTCAAATCAATGCAGTCTTTTTATTCCCTCTTGCCTATTAGGTACAGTTAAGAGGAAGAATAAACCACTCATCTTTATTATTCCCATTCTAAAAACTGTAAAATTACTCTTTTTAAAAATTGCCCTTTGGCTGTTGGCTGGAATGGGTAAAACAGTGAAGATATCCTAAAAGTGTTTTAGTTATAACTACTTAACATCTTGATTTCATAATCTTTTGGAAGGAAAAAATGAATTTAGAGGAGAAGGCAGAAAATATCCGACTTATGACCCACTGAGTATCAAACAGAATGAATATAACTTCAAGATAATTCCCTGCACTGACAGAAAAAAAAAAGGCTCTTAAAATACAAAAATTTGGTCGCTGGGGGTTCGCTCACACGGTGATTAGAATTAGGTTGCAGAAGATTTCATTAATTATAGGTGACTGATTTTGCCTGAGCAGACAGCTCAGGTCTCGGCCGACCATCCTCCCCCACCCCAGCTCCTGGCAGACTTGTCTAACCTTTCCCTTCATCCATCTCATCTTGCACTGATGGGAACTGCTTTCATTCTACCTCTTGTGGAGGTATGAAACAATCTTCTTATTCACTCGGTTCCTCTGAGCCGGTGACAAGCAACAACAACAACAAAAAGCGAGCGCCCTGATTAATGGCTGCTAATTAGCAATGTTAATGACCAGGTGTCGGAGAGCGCGGCCAGCTTCGCTCAGCATGGAGCGACCGCTCAATGAGGGCCGCGCGCATCCATCCCAGTGACCCTTCCCCTCCGCTGCCAGTAATGAAGCGCCCTCGCTCCTTACTCCCGGGAGGGGCGCAGGAGGGGACCCGGGCCTGGGACCCGCACCCTTGCCTGGGGTCTAGTGGGTCTTCCGTTAATTAAAGTTAGCATTTCTGGCCCCCAAAAGCTCAAAGGTAAAGAAGTGAGAAGTACTCAAACCCTCTTTTGTCTGGAGGAGATTTCTTTTTTTTCCCAAATAGAACCAGTAGTTAATTTTAACCGGCTACATGTAAGTCTGTAATTTTGACTACAGATTAGCTATACATATCTTCTCAGTCAGATTCTTTTATTATCCCAAGATAATTCACACGAGTGAAGCAAATCTCACACTTGCCCTCAAATACAATTTTTTTTTTTTAATCTGGGAGGTTTAAATTGTCTTTTTGCCACTCAGTGCAGATTACTGTTTGGCAGCACAAACTCTGAGCACCCAGAGCTGTGTTCTTAAAAATAATAGTCATCCTTGAAAACATTATTTTTGATTAGAAAGGTGAGTTTAGAGTACAAGCACCCATATCAGAGCGAGGGGATTATATTAACTTTTAAAACAAAACAACAATACAAAAAATGAGCTTTCCCAAGAGCCTTATAGAGAATGAGCCATAGAAAGGCCTGAAAAATTATTTTACTAATTAGAGTTGGTACCTTTTCTTGAGTGCTGACTAGAAAATTGAAAAGTGACAAGACTGAAGTCTTTGCAGATAATTAACCTTTAACTGTATTTGCCAATTGGTGACAAACTGATTCTGCCCAAGAGTTTACACAATCATTTATTTTCCTTCCATGGCAGAATGGCCTTGTACTTTCTCCAAGGGGAAGGAGGGGAATTTAGTTTGGAAGAAACAGACTAAAATGAAAGAAAATATACCATGTCATTGTTATTATTTTTAGCATGCTCTTTTTAATATATAAGTCTCAGGTTATGTAACCATCTAGCCATAGATAGGTAGATATGATTGAAAGGTCTTATGTTTGATAGCATTGTGATAATCTTCATTTAATGACATTTAAAAAACCTATATAATGTATTGCAGGAGAATAAGTGGTGTTATGAAAATACCAGGTATTCATAAGTGGTGAAATAGTACCTAGACAATGTACCTAATAGCAGGGTTTTCAAAATTATGGCCAAAAGTCATGGCTGCTTAATAAGCCCAAGCAACATAAAAAAAAATGTCAGCACTTTACTTTCAAGGGTGAACAAGGCCAAACTATACTACTTTCTAATTTAGAAAAGGATGCCATCCAGATAAGGAGTCTGACTTCTCCTTCATTGGAGTCTACTTACTGTTGCAGTAATATTTGGTGTTATTTTAGGGGGAAAGGATGTAATTTTTCTCTCTGATTAGAAAATTTAGTACATTTTCATGGCAGAATATTTAGAAAGCATCGAAAAGGATGTGCGCCCATGTTTGCATGTGCTCATATGTGCACAGAACCCTCATCCCTAACCGGAGCTATCCATGGCAAATGTGTAGCTATATATGCTAACCATCTATTTTTGCAGGCAGATACTTTTTCACTGAACTGAAATTGTATCCTATTGCCCATGTTTTAGAAACTGCTTTTTAAAATTAACAATCTGAGTTTAATTTGTTGTGAAATATTCTTCTGCAATAGCATATTCCAACAGCCCCTACTAAGAGGCACAATCCCTATTAACCACAGATAGGTTAATGGAGATGCCTAGCATGATTACAGAACCACTTTACCATGGTGGCACCAGCCTTGCGGGTCTCAGCTACACTGTGGACTTTGAGGTCTTGTTGAGGATTGAGCTTAGATCTATTAGTTTAGATCTTGCTCTGTGACTTCGCTCCAGAGCCCACAGAACAGTAGTTAGGAGCCAAAGAGAAGAAACACGTGTATGATAGGTGTACTCTATCCAAACTATTAATTACTAGCAAAGAAAGGGCTAATCTATGGGAATCTAAGCTTTGAGAGAAGAGAGAGTTTGTATATCTTCACACCCGTGTGTCTGCCATGTCTAGAACCAGCCCAGGCACATAGTAAATACTTGATAAATATTTTCTGAATAAACAAATGAACAACTAAACAATAAATTCGACTCTGTTCTAGTTGACATTTTCTTGAGCGGCAGAGAGTAATGGGCTTTTAGTTGGTGCCCTGGAAATGCCCCCGGGCGTATCTCCCAAGGGCACTCGCCCTCCTGCAGATTGCTGTTGCCCCGGAGTGGTAATGAATGGGCACGAGAACATGGCCCTATATTTCTATCTAGAGGTCATGAAAATCCTGAGAATCTGCCGCCGGCTCCCATGTGGCCACTGCTCCCTGCTCCTTTATTTTGTCAAAAGAAGCCGGCCAAAAGAAAAAAAAATTTCTTCTTAACTTTGTGAGCCTCAAAGTTCTTAATTTGGACTTGAAATTAACATGCATTCTGAAATTAAATCTGGCAGTTTAAAGATCTTGTTTATGTCTTTTTTCTTCTTGTAGGTTTATGAATCAACGTTCCTCAGTAGAGTGAGTTCAGTGGCTTAGGAAATGAATAAATAAGTTATTAATGACAGGGAAATGAGTTGTACTCAGGCTCAAAGTCAGCAAGTACGGGGTTTCAAAATGTAGGGTTTGTTGTTTTGCTTTTTTTTTTTTAACTTAAAAAGTAAAGATGTCCAAGAATTAAAAGAAAATGACCACTTTGCCTCAAAGGCTGTTTTGCAGCAATTAGCCAAAGATGAAGCTGTATCCTCCGCAGGAAACTCTCCCCTATTGTGTGTGGCGAGGACGGCTGTTCCCTGACCCCCTCACTCACCTACCCCCGCGCTTTGTTCAGGGGGCAGAGGAAGAGCGAGACCCCTTTGGTAAATTTAGCCTGTTGTAACAGCAAATGAAGAATGCTGTAGTGCTTTCGCCCTTTCCTCCATCCATCCATCAATCGCTGTATTAATCAATCAGTTGAGAAGCCTGTTTAAGCATCTCTCTACAGCCCATTATCCACATTGAGTCCAAGCAATGTGGCTTCTATACTTTGTAGCTTGTAGTTGAAGAGAAAACAACAATGGACGTAGGCAGAGAGGATAAATAGACAACAGGTAAAACACTGAACAAGTATGTGAAAAGAAAAGAGTGAATAATATTAACCTTGTCAATCAATTAACAGGTACCGATGGTGTGCTAATTGCATGCTCAGCCCCGGGTTGGGTTGCTCTACAAGTGAAGTAGCTAAAGATCAGGAAGAATTTTTATAAATTATCGACTTAATTTGAGAAACTCACATTCGCTTTCCATTCGGCACGGGGAAGGCTTGGTCTAGGGGTGAAGGGGGGAGCATGTTCCCGTTGGGTGCTTGTTGGAACAGAACGACTATAATGAAAAGGAGAACACAGATGACTTAGAAAGTTACATTTTATAACTTTAAAGTTACTACACTGCAGAGTCGGAATCATTTTTTCAATTCTTCCCATTGTGTTGTAATTTCATCTAATACATTGAGGTGGGCTGGGGGTGTGGTTTTGCGAAGAGTCAGATGATGGTTAAATTGGCGTGAGAAGAGCTGGTCAAGGCGTGCAGACGAAAAAACACAAGAAATGTCCTGCTGGGTGCAAGTGTGACCCGGGTGAGGTCTTCAGAGCTACCCAAAATGGTCTTGTTTCTGATTTGTGGCTTGGTAAGAAGATTCTGGAGAAGAAGGTTGAGGTGGTCACAGCCCATTAGTGTAGATGTCTTTGGTAACAACAATAAAAGGCCAGAGTTCAGTGAAGAAATTGTGCTGATTCAGGCAAAAGATGCCCAGGGCCTATATTAGGGATGTTTTGTTCTTCTAATTCATGCATCAGGGAAAAATAAAACCCTTTACCTGAACTTTATTTGATGCCTAGCTGTACGAAATCCCAACTCTTAACCCAAGTTTGCTGACACTGATTTTCTGGCTTAATAAAAGGATGAATCCATTTTTTGAATCTGGATAGAAGGATCGGTTTTAGATCAATGAACTGACTGTGGAAGCTAAAGGCAATAGTGATAATGTCATTTTAAAAATATCTAAGGAGTAAAGTAATAAAGGAAAAAATCTTTGTTGGCTATCAACCCCCTGGTAGTTGTTGTGCTGAACACTCTACACATTATTTAATCAGTCCTTACAGTCTTCAAAATAAAGTAGTTTTGTTCACATATTACAGACACCGTAGGTTAAAAGTTAAGTAAGTGGACCCAAATCCTAAATACTGTCATTGAGTAATAAGGAGCAGGTCTTATGTCACCAAGCCACCATGCTTTCTCATCTAATTTGGGCATCTTTCTTTTCTTTCATTCTTTTCTCTTTAGGTATATCTTAGCCCAAAGTGGATGAAGTAAAAACTTGTCATCCGTGCGCTCTCCCCTTCCCCAATTTATCTAGCACATAGATTATAATGGCCAGATGAATGTACGGTCCTTCCCATTTTCGGATCACAATCATGGTACATTATTCTGCTAGAGCGGTTGGATGTCCAGGAAGCCTTTGTGCCCAGTTCCTGGTAAATAGCCAGTTTGGCTACAGTCTTTAAAGCATGAGGGAGAAGGTTAGATTGTGAGAGGTTTTCTCACCAGTGGCTAACCCCAGCAGAGGCCTGAGACTGCTGACACAGTGTCTTGGACTCCCTCTTGCCCTTCTGAAATCAAGCCCCGGCGCAGGAGTGCTACTGCTTCCGTTTGCATTCCCAGAATCTTCACAGTAGGTCTGAAATTTTGATCACCTGCTCAGATTTGTCTCGAGGTCGTCTTTCCCCGACGCTTAAGACCATGTCCTTGAAGATATTAGAATAGCTTGCATTTTCATTTCCCTGATACATAAAAATGTCTTTCACTGCTTTTTAGAAATGTATTTCTGAGTTGTTTGCAGTATAAGGAGGTTCTCCTTGCAGCTCCCAACTATTTAAGATCAGTTTTTTTGATGGAGATATAGATGCAAAATGGTAAGACTATTGGAATATCGACTCTCTGCGATTGCGTTTTGACAAGGATGGAACAAGAGGCTGGATTTGGTGAACGCCCAGGGGAGATGGCCTCCTTACGACCGCAGCCTGCCACGGGCCCCGCCTGCAACACCATGTGTGTGGGAGTATTTTGAGGATCTCTGTCCAAACCAAACCAAAACAAACCAAACAAAAATCACATTTTCATTCGACTCTAAAAGTTACCATGGAACAAAGGAAAACATTACAGGGATAGTGTTTTTAGTTTTGAAGAGCTAAGAGGTTTTCTCTGCTTTGTGTCTGGTGTTTCTAAGAGTCACTCCGTCAAGTGATACTAATTTAGACAAAGGGAGAGAGGCTGGAGAGTTAATATTTACACATTGCCCTACACCAGGGAGTCTACAGATACCCTATGTTGTGTACATGATAGGTATTACTCTTCCATTTTGTATATGAAGAAACTGAGGCTCCAGGGATTAAGGGTCACAGAGGTGCTAACTGGCACAGCCGCACACTGAAGTCTACGTGTGATGGCAGTACCTGTCGTAACGGTGCTGTTCAATGTGGTGACCACTGGCCGTCATAGCTCTTTTAATTTGAGTTGTAATATAATTAAAATTCAACTCCTTAACAAACTAGCCACATGTAAAGTGCTCATTACCTTCATGTGGCTGGCGACTGTAAGAACAGTATAGATACAGAATATTTTCACTGTCAAAAAAAAGATACATTGGACAGAGCCTCTCTGTAACCAAATTATTTTTCCTTGGCATAAGTATTTGTGGAAAATAATAGTACTAAAACTTTTCTACTTCAGTGAAGATTGATGAAAGTAAAGGGAAAGACGGAATATGAGATTTCATGTTTTGAGGATTTCATGTATGTGGAAGATTTTCCACAAAAAAAGTAGTTTAATTGCAAATACATGTCTGTAGTATGAACTAAACAAGTAAATACAGTAATACTCTGTAATTTTCTATTACTTCTTATTTGGTGGGTATGTTTCTAAACTTGTTACACATTTAGACTCACTTGATCATCACCACAATTCTCTGACGTAGATGCCATTTTTGTCTCCATATATGGATGAGTAAACTGAGGCTCAGTGAGATTAACTTTCTGAGGTTATTGGGATAAGCAAAAGTGAATCGTGTTGCGCTCAGCTTGGCTTCAGATATTGGGTACATAACTGATATTTCAAACAAGTCTATTTTAGAGGCTTAGATTGAAGAAAATGTCAAGGGTGAGTTGCTGATTAGAAATGGAGTTACAAAAAGCAATATGCTTTTTTTTTTTTTAACAGAATAGGATGAAAACCAAGCAATACTTCCTTTTGCATGCTGTGTGTGTGCATGTATTTATGTAAAATACATATTATTTATAGTTGTGTACTTGTAAAATCTGTATTTTATATCCACATATTCACACATGATTTATATACATTTATATTTACAAACATATATATTTATTCATTTATGAGACCAAGTCAGATGTAGTGTTGTTAATGGCAAATAAATGAGAGAGAAAGGAGAAGACCTTGTAACTTGAAAAGGCTGAATACTATATAATTCATTCTTGTTAAAATTTCCCTGCTTTCTTCAAATACAAGTGTAGGAGAGAAACATCAATGAAGAGCATACCCCAAATGGGTTAACTTTAAACTTTTTTGGTAACTTTTTAAGTGTGCGAAGAAGACTTAAAATTTCTGCAAATGTTAGGGGAAAATCCTGGGACCAGGTCTTTGGGTTTACCATAATTTGAAAGACCAGAAGTCAAATTCCTGTTATTCTCTCTCTCTATAATTTCTGGACTTGGAAATAAAAATTCTTTCATCATCTGCTTATCTAATGCACTCTGAGATGGTATTCTTTGGCCTGTCCATCTCAGTTAACCTCGCAAAGAGTAAGAGTGGACCACAGCAGGACCCGTATCCACGCAGGCTCAGTGCTGTTTCACCAAGTAGCCTTATTGATTGATTTCCTCCTGGTTGTTGGTTTCGTCCTGTGGACAGAGCTTGTGTTTTAAGTAAATACAGAAGTACTTAGAGGTGCTAGCTCTTACGTTTATAATTTTTAAATTAAGGCAAATAATATGGAAAACTAAATTAAATTTACATCATTAACAAAGATCTTTAGTTCTCAAGTGGAAACAATTTAGAATTCATTTATTTTGTAACATTTTAGCTAATGAATGATTAAAAAAGGCTTTAGTATGAGAAACTCAAGACTTTTTAAAAAATGGAAATACAATTAGGATCTTAAGTTTAATTTGGTATGATTTTCTAAATTAAGCTATTCGCCATGAAAATAAAAATCTCATGGTCATTTTGAAGATATTAAGAGTTACCTTACCAAATAGTCGCTAAAATGACTGTATCTGAAAAATTATCTTAACTTCGTAGTGGTTATAATCTTACCTGTTTTTCCCATCACTATGGCCACTTTAAATATTTATAAAACAGTGGAAAACTGTTACTGCAGTGGAAAACTGTTACTGCAGGTTACTATGGAGCAGAGAATATTTATTTTATGATTCATACCAATATCCATTTTCTACCAAGAAAATACTGAGGAATGCCCTGAACAACCCTGAATGTGGTGATATGCACTTTTTTTTCTATTTGAGTGGTAATTTCAGGGTTGGAAACAACTTTAGAGATCTGAAAGCTTTGGTGGACTGATCCAACACTACCCAGAGCCTGCAGTAGTTGGGACTTGAACTCAGCTCTCTCCCTCCACAGGCTGTCAACCACCCAAGCCTTTGGTTCAGTTTTTGGCTTGATCTTGGACACACCAAATTTTAATTTAATAAACATTTAAACTGTCTGAGAGCAGATTGCCATCTTACTTCGTTAGCTACTGCAATCAAATAGGTTATGGGTCTCCTGTGTGTGTTATCCGTGTAGTACTACAAACATAAAAAAATCACTGATGTAGAAGGGACCTTAGAGATTATCTAGTTCAATCTCTTTGGCTGTCAGATGGAGAAAATGAGACGCTGAACGAATGTTACAGGGCCACACAGCTAGACAGCTCCAGATCTGATCCCCAATTCCAGATGGCTAGACCTCGAGTCTGGTCTTCTTATTTCTGTTATTTCCAGTGCAGTGTAAATTTCCAGGGGTGGGGGATGGTGGTCAGGTGTTCAAACAAGGATCCAAACATTGCTGAGGCCTATTGACTCTCGTTCCAGTTGCCTTATGGGTGGTTGGGACATTGACAAGGCATAAATATTTGCCAAAGAATCATGAATAAGCTCAGCTGGGAATAAACTTTGATATGCAAATGAAAGAGGTGGTTATAAACATGAAAAAAGTTTCTTTTAAAATTTTTAAAATTAAAAAAATTTTAAAATAAATGATCTAACACATGGAGTCAGGCAAACCATTTAAGAAAATAGCATTCTCCACAGCCTCTCATTGCTTTAGGAATACTGCATTTGAACTGGGGCTTTGATAATTTCTGCAAAGAATAATGGCAAGAGGAAAAAAGGCTGCTTGCGGATAGTAACCTACAGACAAATGAAAACCCGGGCTGTGTCCTGAGAGTTTTAGGTAATCCAGGCTCATAATTTGATTTGAGAAGAGCTACTCCAGGCTACTGTGTAATTATAGAAGCATTCACTTGGCTGGCTCCTGTTCGCCTCATCACGTTCTACTTCATTGCCCTTTATACTAAAGCCCCCTGTTGATGAGAGGGCGGAAACAGTAAGTACAAATAAAGCAATTAGCAGGTGGGGAATGCTACCGCTGTTTAAGGATAACATACAATCTTTATTGGTACTTATTAAGTAGAAGTCTAGAGCTTAGAGACAAAGGGAAATATTACGAACCACAAAAATGAGAAGGAGTGTGGGAACAAAAAAAGAGGGAAATTAGACCAACCTATCTATTTGATATTTCAGAATCTAATCTCAAAGACTAGTTTTAAAAATAACATTAAACCTCCATCTTGTTTGTATTGTACTGAGTTACATTCTCAAGTAAAATTTGTCCCCCCTCCTTTTCTTTTTTAGAGTTTTCTTCCCGCTTCTGCTCTCTTTTATCATGTGAATTAACTTGAAAACATTTTTAACAGTGATTACTGTGTTCAAGGGAGTTTTGAGTTTGGGTTGTAGTGAAACCCACCAGCAGGGGGAGTTAGGATAATTAGCAAACCTTATTGGCAAGGTCCTGACATTTACAGCACAGATTCATAGACACGGTTGGCAGAATTGAAAACGCCTATCGGTGGATAAGGAATATAATGGGCGAAGGGAGGAAATGAAGAGAACTTCAAGTGTTCTTGAAATCCTAGCAGGGCCCTTGAAGGTGGACAAGAAAACAGGGCACAGTCTTTCTGTGTTCATTTGCAGAGAATTCCAGGCCTTCTGGCTCTCTGTTTACTTACCTGAAAACAGGGATAACAAAAACATGTTCTATCCCAAATATTATAATCCTTGTGTCTCGGTGGATGGCATTGCTCATCTCTCTCTCGCCTCATTTTGCATGTCCAGGTAGTGAGGTGGGGCGTAAATGAGCAGGCCGAGGAGATGCCCTGCACCTGGTTTTGGCCTTGTTCTTTTGTGTTATGAATCAAAGTTCTGCTGGCCAGTTCAACTACCGAGGCGGGACACACATTCCAACTTGAGTAGTGAATTGCTAGTACCAAAGGAAAGAATGGAAATTGGAAGAAAGAATCAGTACGCTTTGCCTTTGACTCAGAGAGCGGTGGGGATTTAGAGACAGAGGGACGGTAATGTGGTTAGAGACTTGCAACAGCTCTCTGCAAAGGTAAAGTTTGTATAGTAGTGGCTGCTTGCATGATAGAGCAGCAATGGATATGGGAACATTAAATCCTTATTATCCTAAAAGAATTACAGTTTCTTTCAGGAGACACTTTGAGTGCTCAGCGTAGGTTTTTCATATTCTTCCTCTTTTCCATTCTTTCATCAGCTCACAGCCACTTGAGGTAAACACAGAAGATCAAAAGTAAAATCTCTTGGACAGTGTTACTGAAGAAATGTCTATTTCACTCTTTGGCAGAAACCGCGCACCTGGACAGGGCAGGGCATTATCTCAGAAAGACTAAAGGCCGAAGAGCACAGGGCCGGACCTTCCGAAGCTTCATAAAGGAGTGACCCACTAGGAAAGCAGGGAAAGGAGGTACACGTTGCTTACCACCTAGCATCTTTGTCGCCTTGTAACAGGGCTAGGAAATGTCAGAGGACGTATGTTACAAATTTTCTTTGGAAAAGTGTACTCTATGTGTTTAAAGTGGTTTTTGTCCGAGGATCACCGTTATGCTCGTGAAATTTTATTATTATACTAGTACCGGGAACACAAAACTATGAAAATTCCCAGAAGATGACTACTAAGCCAAAATTTCAGAAATGTACAGAATTCCCACACTGGTATGCTCTTTCTCATCGCCATCATCTTCTTCATTATCCCCACTATCCCCTGAATTAGTTGTAGCCCTTCATAGGTCTGTAGGTATTTTCGTATTCATGAATTTAATTCTTCTCAACAACTTGGTATATTCTACAGGTTAGATAACATCATAGGGTTTCTTTGCAGTTTTAAACATGTTTTATTAGTACCTATTTGCAGTATATAATGATTATATTCACCATGGGGCATTGGTGCATGTGCCTAACACATCTTAATGGTTTTGCAGGTAAAGACATAGATATAAAGAAGCCCCGAGAGCTGATCAAGGTGGCAGTTTGGAACGGTATCCTAGTGTCTAGGTCAGTATGCATCAGAAGCAGTCTCTACGTGTTAGTGGTTTAGAAATGCAAGGGCAAGAAACTAGAATTTGTCTCCGTAATTACCCAGCTCTTGGGAATTATTAATACTTTGTCAAAAAGCGAATAGAGCAAAAGATTCACGCATCCTCTTGAGAGTGGGACCTGGGAGTCTCGGTATTTTAGACATGTGACAAGTGGCAGAACGGGATACAAAGAATGTGATTCATCTTTTTACCACCCCCTTTCTTATGATCACATTGTGTCAGGTTAAAAAAATAAAGCAATGGGCAAACCCAGATGATTCTGGTTGATTAGAAGGATTGGTGACCCTCACTGCTTAAATGTCTGAGCCGGGCTTCCAACGCAAGCCCTGGCATTGCCCCTCTTCCCCAAGCGTTCACCCTCTTCCCAGGAGGACGCACTTGACGGTACTTTGAATCTGCCAGGAATTTTTCTGCTTTGGCAAACTCAGAGGTAACCATTTCTGCTTTGGCAAACCCAGAGGTAACCATTTCTGCTGCTCACTTCATCTCCTCCAGTCCCAACTCCTAGAACGTTATTTTTCCTCTCCCTAATGAAATGTAGCCCAGGGTTAATCGGTGCAATTTTATATCAATGGCAAAGCTTTTCAAGAACATACCCATCAGCATTTTGAAGGATTTTGCTTTTAGAACAAGCACGTCAGCCTCCGGTGTTTATAAAAGTCTGACAGTTAAAAAGCAAGTGACTATCGGAGATGTTTCCTAATGAAGGAAAATATGGTTTTTATTTGATTGTGAGTGTAATGACAGATACCCACAGTCTTCCATGAACAGAAATTCTCCAGCTCACAGCCTCCCACCTGGCTGCCTTTTAGGCTTTCTTACCTCCTAATGGGGTTCTGAAACCTGTCTGAGCCTGGTCTGGAGGACGCCTAAGTGAATTGTCTCCTTGCAGATGATCAGTAGTGGACCATAAATGAAGAGTGATGCTTCCATGTTGCCGGGAGGGAGTTGGAGCATCTGGTAACATCTGATCCTCCCGCAGGAAATGTTGGGCATCCTATTCCAAGGTATCTTTGGACCCAATGGCCAATTCCTCTGATCTACTTAAAAGCGTCCTACTATTATGGGTGATCTGCCCAAAGCTCAGAAATATTTAACAAGAAAGATAAAGAGCATATTCTAAATTCGCAACTAAAATACTCTCTGAAGTACAGAACTTGGTCTTGGTAGCATAGTGTGGAAAGAGCACGGTTCTCTGTTTACTGTGAGCATTTGGTGACCTGATGGCAGGTGTGACAAAACCGCCCTTCACTCTGCAGAGGCCAGTTCCTCCGGGTAGGTCAGCTCTGTTTCTAACTGAGCAAGTTGTTTCGTTTAGAGCCTGTTGCAAGGCGACTTGTGATGGTGGACACGGGACATATTTTTCTCTGCTCAGCGATGTGTCTGTCTACTCAATGGCCAGTTAGAGACTCCAGGTTGGAGGTCTACATAAGTTAGAAGCTCACTAGCTTTTAAAAAGCAGATGCAAAGTGTGCACCCCGACTGGCTTATAAAAGAAGTACATCTAATCACATAATGCCTCTATAATGTGGTTTTTTAAATTAAGTGACCCACAGGATGCTAATCTGGTGGTAACAACTCTCAAAGGACGTAGCATTGGCAAACACTTCAAGCGCAGCTAGAACTACTATTAAATGCGATGCTCACTTCATCCGAACATATGGAAATCAAAACAAGCCATGGGAGAACTTCAGTGCTCTGTACATGCTATATGGTTCATAAACCTGTCATAAATAAACGCCTCTGTAAAAGAAACCAATTAATAAATGTGCATTGAATTACAAAGTTTAAATATTCCATAATAGGGGCTCCCTCTCCCTGCCCCCTCCAGCCGAATTCCCACTCCTGCCAGGGGCCCCTCGTTATTCAAGCTGTTATAACATTTTCCACTGTGTGGCACATCTCTGTTTTGTTGTTGTTGATTGAGTTATTTGGTTGGTCCAGCAGCTTAAAAAAGAGGAAGAAAAAATCTGTAAGCTCTAACATGCATCTCCTTTCTTCTTTTGTCTGTGTGTAGAGTCTGGCTTGGCACTAGAACCCCGCCCTATACCTCCCACCAAGAATATGTCATTTTTCTATGTGCTCGTTCATGTTCAGCGCTACCTCTTTTGAAATGATGCCCAAAACTTAGCAATGTTTACATAAGTAAAAGGGAGTTTCACTTTTATGCTGTAATTTCTGCATGGAGCGGAGAGTTTTCCTAGCCGTACCTTATACTTTGTTCATAGGTGAACTTCTATTTTTCTAACGTGATGGTTTTATCCAGCTTTGACAACAGATTTCTTTAGGAGATTACACACCTGGAATTAACTTTTTCTGCCAAGAATTACAGCGCACCTGGAAGTACTAAATCATTTTTATCTATGTTTTCGAAGCTTTTCATAGAGAAATTGCCTCTCTTGAACTTGACTTGTCTCTCGAGGAGAAGCTGAAGGATGACAATTGGGTAGATGTGCATATGCTGGTGTTGTGAAATAAATCTATCCAGGGCATGTCTGCGTCTCATGAGCCTAACACAGTGCTCACGACCCAAACGCCATCTCCCCGAGCGGGTCGCTTCTTAAATGACTCTGCTTACCGCATAACATATGGAAATGTGAGTCTACACTTCCAGCAGATTGTTTGCTATGTTTACACCAGTTCTCACACTAAGCCCCATTAATGTTTGATATAGTCTCCAACAGGTCGAAGTAGATGTCAGACACCATATCTCTTGAGTATGTGTTGGACATGATAGCCACTCAAACAAGGAGAATGAGAAAAAAGAGTTTAGGGATTTCCCTTCTTAAGATATGTTTCCTAACTAGACTCAGTATTTTGAGCATGCGAAATATATTCTATGAGTGTGAAAGCCACCAAAACAAAACATTGACTAATTAAAAAAATTATGGGGAGAGTTTATCGTAAAGCCCAGTCATACTGTTCAGCTCGGAGGCCTACGACATTTTCTGTCGGTTGTAAAATTGGTGATGAGGTCTTGTGAGGCACAAATGCAAATACATCCTCAAGAGATTTGGAATTACGACTCAAAAAACTTTTTGTAAACTCAAGTCGACACATCAGAAAGATAATACTGTGTGTATTAGAAATGACTTACATGATTTCTTTGGTGGTGGTAGGGGGTATATGGCATTTAGAGAGCAAAATTCCTTTCAAGTTCTGCTATCGGCATTAGATCTCCTGTTTTTACCAAGAAACCCGAATATGTTCTCATTTTCCTGACACAAAGTCATATGGGTAGAACAACAAATACTTTCTGTCCCTAGGCAGCCTATTCCTGCTGTGTTGGGTTGTACTCGAAGTTTGCCAAACTGGTTCTGCTTATTCTTGTCCAGCACAGATAATTTCCTCTCCTGGTTGTCTCTGACATAGCGTCAGCATTTTAAAGGCTAAAAGTTCCCATAGTGACAAATCACATGAGTCTAAACACTTATTCTATATAGACAAAAACTCTATAAGATTAAGAAAAGGATTAGAAAAATTATGGATAAACCAACACATCCATTTCAATGATATCTTTAGGCAACATAAGGATGATGTTGTCAGTGATAATGTAAATGATTTTTTTTTTGGAGGGGTGAGGATCAAACTGAGGGCCTTGTGCTGCTAGGCAAGCGCTCTACCACTGAGCTAAATCCCCAACCCCGTAAATGATTTTTAATAAAAAGAAGCAAAGGAAGACAAACTATACATGCATTAAAACATACCTGCTTTAAATTCAAATACATATCACTAAATTTTTCCAGTTACTATTTTCTGTCACTGGTTTCGTTTTACACAAACGTGGCTAAATTCTGCCCCAGGTATAGATAAACTCATTATGTCCTTTAAGTAGTTCAAATTTCCTGATAGCCAGCAGTCAAACCGGGAAACAAGCAGAATTAGTAGCCAAGTCTAATAAATGACTGGGAAAAATTGTATCTGTGTCATCCTTCGGGTTCCCACACGCTCTGGTTACATCATTACTTAGCCTGTAGATTTGGGGGCCAATGGAGCTCCAGAGCTTGGGTCAGGTGACCAAAACATCAAAATGTGTCTGAAACTTTACCCTAAAGATGGGGTTTCAGTGGGGGCCTCTGGATAGCTGGCTCCTCCGCGGCTGCCGTGCAATTTTCGTATTTTATTTCACCTTTGCTTTCAGGCTTAGCTTTTGGTCCCACAGATTGATGGCCAAAGCAAACTGGTTGATGTGGGTTTTTCGGTGCAGGTGCGTGGGTAAAATTATTTCCCGTATCACATACTGCACACAGTTATGTAATAGCTAAAAAACAAAACAACACAAAGCAAAAATATAAAAAAGCGAAACTGAAGTCGAGGCCTTTTCTATGAATTGGTTTTCGTCAGTGGAGAGAATTCTAACCTGTTCTTTTGCCTTTTGGGGGGCTTGTTTCGGAAGCGTTTCGGTTTTATTTTATTTGAAGAAAGTGATGTTTAAATCCACACAGTCCAAAAGCCCCATTTGTCAGGTCTCCTGGATGGAGCTCCCCAAATGAAACTGAAATGCTTCCCTCCTTTTAAAGGAGCGGAATGTGTAACTTTATCCCCTCGCTAGGGTTTCACAGGGCAAGGATGGTGATGACAACTACTTGTTTTCTGCAGATGTAGAAAGGCATTTTTTTTTACATGTGCAAGAAGCAACAAAAAACCTGCTCTTAGGGACAGGTGAGTCTCCGTGCAAGAAATAAACCAAATAATCCTTAAAGTTGCAGTGACACAAACGGAGCCCCGAGTTTGACACCTCTGTACACAAACCTATTTTTGTGTCTGGGTTTACCTTTCCATCGACTGTTCCAAGAGGTTTTGTGATCATCCTGACTGACATTTGTTCTGAGTTCTCTTGAGGGTAAAATCCACCTGGAGTAGTGAATCTCCTGGAAAACAGACTCCAGGACTTGCTAGCAGGTGTTCAGTGAAACCTTCACAGAACAGAGGTTATGCGCTCAAGAAGGAGTATGCTTAGGTGAAAATGAATTTTATAAGCCAAAGAAAAAAAATTGGCCCTCGTTCATGGACAAAAGGATTACATGTAAAATGTATCCCATGATTTATACAGTTAACATTCGTTTATGGCAATTATTGTACTGCATGAGAAGGATGCCAAGAAAGTGGTGGAGTGACGATGACGATGATGGTGATGATACGGTCCCCATACACTGTACTAGGTGCCTCACAACATTCCTCCCCATCCTTCCATAAATCTAGAAAGGTGGTTATTATCCCCTTTTACAGATGGAGAAACTGAGGATCAGAGGAGTTACTAGATTTGCTCATAATCGTGGAACTATTAAGTGGTGGCTCACGGAGAGAGGATTCCAAACGATAGCCGATTTGATCTGGAACCTTTGTTCTCAGCAGTTCACTCACGCTGTCTAGAGATGGTATAGAGATTCAGTTCTTTCTTTGTTCTGAAGGAGTTTTTAATCTTGTGGTAGAGCAAAGCAGATGAAGAAATACACAAACTTACACATGTTCAAAAATCTACAAGACTATGAGTCAAATTTTCAGGGAGGAAATGGCTCGGCCCAGAAGGTCTTCCAGGAGCCTGTGTCCGTTCTGTGGCAGTGAAGAGCGGGCGGTAAACGATGGCTTGGTTATCTTTTCCCCTGCAGGAAATCCCTTGGAAAGTACCAATTTCTGGTTTTATTCTGCAAAATGATCATGGCAAGTGCTGGGTAAGACAGAACAAACTTCTGTCCCCACGGGCGCCTGCCAAATAAAGTAACTAGGTGCTCACATATTTTCCAGTACAAGTGCTTCATTATTAATTCATGGGCCAGGTCTTCAGTACATGCTGTTGCTAATATTGGGTTTCAGCAGAGAGTAATGAACAGGAGCACTGGCCCGAATGTCTTAACATTTTTTAAACAATGTTTGCAGTGCTGAGTTCTATTTCTGGCTTAATTGGGTCTTTACATAAACAAGAGGAGGGCTGCCGAGTGTTGGGGAAGAATCATTGTCCCCGCGCTTAGCAGCGGCAGAGGTGGGAGTCAGCTTGATTCAGAACCGGCGGTAGGTAAAGACAGGCGGGGACTGCCCCCCTCAGGTCTCTGCGCGTTTGTTCTCACGTCAGACCAGAAAGGGAGAAGTCTCCTGAATGAGATCCAACGACAAAGCCTGGATCAGCTCCTGGCTCGGGAACTTCGCCCCTTCAGGAGAGGAGCGTAGCGGAGAACTCCTCAGTGAGGGAAAGGGCCCCATTCCAGCAGCCCCCAAAGCAGAGCTGACGTCTTCACCGGGCACCACAGACACAGTGTCTATGGGACCCATGACATCTTTAACGTTTGAACTTTAAGAACATTTACAACAATAACAATGAATTTAATAATATCAGATGTGTGGCGTGGAGTCCAGCCCAGGTTATCCTCAGCAGTTGTGAAGTATAATATTTGATTTGGAGGAAGGAATGGTGGCAAAGTGCCTGAGTCCCGTGAGAACCGTCATGTGGTCCTGCCTGGAAGGGCTGCTTACCAACTGGCACTGGGAGGGGTGGCTAACCGAGTTAAATGACTTCGCTAGACACCCCGATTCTCCTTGCTGTTGTTTTCTCACTATAGATCTTAATAACATGAGTCTTTGAGGGGAAAAAAAAATAACACAAAAAAACTATATGGGTTAACAAGAACATTATGCTCACATTCCCAAGAGTGCCCTGCCTGGCATAGAGTTAGCATTCAACCATTAGGTGCATTGAGTTGAAACCGATTTAAAGGAAAAGCACATTGATGTATATATTCACTAACTCAAGAGCTGTTTTCCGAGTAGCAGCTGTTGTTAGGTTATGCGCTGGGCGTTAGGCATGTAATGCGAAATAGGACAGACTTTCTCCCTGAACTCAGAGAGCTTCAGAGCAAGGGGGAGAAACACAAAAATGATGCTTTTAAAAAATAAAGGCTGTTTCGTGATTTTCAGTGGAGTGAGAACGGCTGAACTGAGCGGGCTGATGGGCTGCTCGAACACAGGGCTGGTGGGTGTTATCGCTGAAAGGGTTAACGATACCGTTGGGCGGCTTTCTCTTTGCTATTGACGGACCTTCTCTCTGCTAGTGATGGTTCATGCTCAATTTGACATTTAACTAATAGAGGGATAACTGTTACTAGGGGCTCCCTGAATCGCTTTGTTTTAAGTAAGCACCAGGCTCTATTCGTTCGGGTTCTCATGATGGATCTTCCAGTCAATGTGTGGGTCTTGCTTGGTCCGTTCATGGAATGGCCACTGACTGAGTGCCTACTATGAGTCAGGCTCTGCTCTACATTTTTGGTTTACAGAGAGGAGAGAAACAGATAGCACACCTCTCTTTGTGGGGTTTATGTTCTTGTTGAAGGGACAGCCACAAAATATTTTAATGATGGACAAGGTGATGGCAGGTTTCTGTGCCATTCCAGTGGATATCTTTTCTTCTGGCTTTTTGTAACAGCAACACAATTTTCCTTGGCATACGGTTTTCTATGGATCGAGAGATCCTACCTTTCCCTAGCCAGGATGTAGGTTTGTACCCAAGCTTGACTAATCAAAATATCTTTCTTGTAGTTTTGAGAGAATGGATCTTGATTTCATGGACATGCGACTAGATTCTGCAAAAAAAGAGCCACTGATGTCACCTAATAATCATAAAGAGCCATAATGAACTGACTTATGAATTAAAGATAACTCTTGTTGTAGTTTGCAATCAATAGAGCTGAGTTATTGAACTACATGGACCAAGAGTCCCTTTCGGCTGGTGCCTACTTTTTAGAAAAAAGAAAAAAAAAAAGAGACACGAGAAAGAGAGATAAGCACAGTGTAAGAGTTTGAGAGTTGCACAGATTTGGGTCCCAAATAAAACTTTGTCACCTGATAGTTCGTGTGCTCATCAACAGTTGCTTCAGGTCTAAAACCGGATGTGTATCACTGACTTCATGCTGACGGCCCACGTCGTCTTCACGATGAGTATGTTGCCAGATTGGTTAGAAATTTTAAAGTCATGTGCAAAAATGTGCGCTAACGACTCTGAGGAAAGGGAGGAAATAGAACTGGAAGGCAATTCGGCAACTGCTCCGCCGCCTCCTCCTCTTTTCAGCTAGTGCAGGCTTAGAGTGATGCGTGGACCGGAAACTCATCAGCAGGCCGGGTTAGTGGCTTGTGAACTCTGCCTGGCACGGACACTTCTGTTTTAGCACATCTGCGATTGCCGTATCACCAGCATTTGCAGAATGGAGGATTAATTTTATTGTGCATCGGCTCAGCAGATCTGGTGACATAATATTGCACTACGAAGAAGGATTACTCACCAGTTTCTGGATGCTACATTTTTAGAAACTAACTCCACTTAACGATAAGTGTTGGATCTAACAACTTCCCCCTTTTCCCCACTCCCACTCTCCAATCACCCAACCAACAAATATCCCTTAATGCGAAAACCGGCTCCCTTGGGACCAGATGGATACAATTTTTCTTCAGGATAAAACTTTGGATATCCTTCCAAAGTGAAGGTTTTATTATACTTCGTCGCTTATTAAAAACAGATGTGCCATGTTTATCATGTGTCTTCAAGAACTTTTTTCTTTTCTGGGCTGATGGAAAGCAGTTTGTGTAAGGCAAAATAATATAGTGTTTGTGAGTCATTTCTGAAGGAAAAAATAGGCAAACGACATAGTCTGTAAGCCAGGCAGGGAGCATGGTGACATTCCAGGGCAAATGAAGAGATCTCGTTTCTATTCCTGTCATACACCCACTCAGGGTTTTGGTGTATCTTCTTTTCACCTGTGACCTCCATCTGCAGAAAAAGGGACTCGGAGATAGGCTGATATTGAGGGGTACCGCCTGGCAGCGTCTGGCCACACGCTGCCTCCTGTCTCCCCACCTGACGCTAAACCAGCACCCCTTCCCTTCCCTGGTGCGTTTGCTCGTCCTCATCTAGGATATCTCCCAGACCCTTCTTCTCCCCCACCCAAAGTAGAACACTTTAAAAAGCTTTCTTCCCTCCTCTAGAGCTTCTCCGTTCTTCTGTCACCTCTACTTGCTGGTGAACCAGCTGCTGGCTCCCACGTCCCTCAGCTGGCCGTGTGGAGTGTGCGGAGTGGAGTGAGGAGGGCGCTCCGGACAGACATGAACATGAAGTGTGTGTCTGTGCACGCATGTGCCCTGTATTGAAGGCTCACTACATGCCAGCCACTCAGAGATATCTGAGTTCATCTGTTACATTGCATTTTTGTGGCAGCTGTACAAGATAGGAATTTGATGAGACCTACACTTAAACCCCTCACAGCCACTTATTTGGAGACACATGTAAACTTGTAAGTAGACAGTATTCATACTTGTATGGCTAATTCATGTGTAATCTATTTATACAGTTCCAAAAATTGTTTTATCTCTTATATAGTTGGGAAAGACTTTTTAAAATATTTTAAAAAGTATTCTATCAGTATCCTTTGTATTTGAAGCTCACAGGACAAAACTGGATATGTATTATGTTCATTTTTAATAGACAAAGTATAAAGAAAGCAATTAAAAGCACCAACTGCACCAGTTTAGTGTATGCAAGCAGCAGACAGTGAAATAAATGGTCTGCTTATTCTGCTGTGATTGCTTCAAACTTTAGAGCAATCTGTGCTCTTATCGGATAGCGGGGTTGTCCTCCACAACCCTGAGGTCCCAATCTCTCTGCCCCCTTTTTGTGACCTCATTTGCCCTGTGACCCTTTGGAGAAACTGAGGCCCACATCCTCTAAAAGTCTTCCCACGGTCTCCACTGATGTGTACAGTACATGACTGATGGTCTTTCCCATGTGACCACGGCAGAGATGGAGAAATACCTAACTCATCTTAGCAAAACTTACCCTAATTGGCACTGCAATCAAAAGTTGATGGAATGCTGTGGAAACTTACCTGGAGACCTGGATTTGGTGTCTTTTCAAGTTTTGGTGAAATAAGTGGTACCTTCTCTGTGCTTGTATTTTCTTCCGTTCCAAAGAGGGAGCGAGGAAGCAAAGCAAATTGAAAGCCGCAGCATTTCTTCTTGCACAAACCTCCCGTCCTTCTTTTCCTGCAGCAGAAAGTGACCCGGGCTGCTGGGTTGGTTCAGGGGGTTACGTGCAGAAAGTCCTTATCACCTGTGCTTTTTAAAGAGGACGGTAAAAGTGTAGCTGAAAACACCCTGGAGAAAAGAGTCTCTCCCAGAGCGCCAGGGCCCTTTTCATCTTCCCCTGCAGGCTGCCTTCACCCAATTTAACGCGTGATTTAGTTCACCATTAGTGTAAAAAGCCTCCCCGGGCCTGCTCGCGGTGACCCTGGGGCTCCACAAAAAGACCGAGAGGGAGGGCTACCAGCGTTCACTTCCCTGTTTGGAGCCCTTCTTAAAGCAGAGCACGAACGTGGACCTGGAGCCAAATGAGGAGGTTGAGGAGGGCAAGCTTGAAACGACGAAGTGCTTTCTCTAAAGCATTCCGTCCTACCACCCAGGAGACAGGGGAGAGCCCGGGTTCAGTTGCAGGGACTCGGGCGGGAAGGATGGAGGGAGGCGGGAAGGATGGATGGAGGCGGGAAGGATGGAGGGAGGCGGGAAGGATGGAGGGAGGCGGGAAGGATGGAGGGTGGCGTGCTGAGTTCCATCCCCAGTGCCAAAAGAAAAAAAAAGAAAGAAAAAAAAAGAAGATGGAGGGAGGAAGAAGAAACAATTGAGAAGACACCAAATCTATCGGGGATTTAGCTCAGTAGTAGAGTGCTGGCCTAGCAAGCACAAGGCCCTGAGTTTGATCCCCAACAACCCCACAAAAGAAAAGAAAGAAGACGCCAAATCAAGGTTTTGGGTGTTATGTTAGCTAATCTTCACAATTTTTATTGTTGCATCTCAGTCTCACAGTGTGACAAACATACTCCCAGAGGCCAGGTAATTTCTCTGAAGACACACACTACTAAGGAGAGAAACAATGTTTGAAGCCAGGTCATCGGTCCTGTTCTTTCCTTCTCCCCTTTTCAGGAGGGTTTTGGGGTCCGCATTGACTCCAGCGTCTCCAGTTAAAACTAGTTTGGTCTGTGGGGGCCTTGACATCCTTGCAGCTGGGAGCTCGAGGTAAGGCTGGAACCAACCGGGACTCATCCTCCAGGAGGTTCAGGAGAGAACTCACTCAGACCCCACAGGAGGACAGGACGGGTGCAGTGTGGCTGGCTGCGGGAGGGGCCATCACGCCTACCTGTTCCCATCACGGGGACACCTGCCAGCCACAATACTGGGCCTCAGGTTCGTTTGCCGTGAGTCAAAGGCCTATTGCTAATTTCTTTATTCATTTTAAATCTATAAAAAGTCTTTGGATTACAGCAAGACTTCTGGTTGCTCATCCTCTAAACTCTATTCTTTTGCTGTCCTCTACCAATATGTGCATTGAGATTATTTTAATTGTGAAATTTAGTTCGATGGTTCTGTGCATTCGTCCTGTTTGATCTTGTGTAGAGTCAATCACTGTAGAATTTCATTCAGTCAGTGGACTGGTCTGCCATAATGTGAAAAAAGAGTTGGGCGTCTTTTCTACTGATAATCCTTTTCAATATAGGTGTGATTCGCTATGGCAAGATGCAGTTTAATGTAATCTGCCGATATTATATTTAGTAGACGTATGCCAAAATATTTCTTACTTCTTGTTACACAGTTTTGAACACAGAGCTTGGAAATTGTCACTTAACAGACAGAACAGGCTATAGTAAGTCCACTTTAATATCATGATAAATAAACCTTTTTCTCATTAAAGCATCTGTGATAATTGTTGGAATGATAATGTTTTGTCATTTAAAATAGTAGCTCACAAATACAGTTACCCAACCATGGTCAAATGCCAACTCTACCATTTATTAGCTTCATATTCTTTATGTTCTTTAGATTCATGCATTTTCTAGGTCTTATAGTACTCATCTATAAAGTGGGAAATAATACCCCATACAAATTTATAGCATTTGTTCAGACACATGAGAATTAAATGAAATAAATTGACTAGTGTATGTACCTGGCATATTGCAGGTGCTCATTAGATGGGATTTATTATTAATAATCCTAGAGAGCAGGGCCCATTTAAAAAAATTTTGCTCGACTGGGATTTAGTGATATTATTCTGAGTTGAAAACTCTCACAAGCATGAAGGGCACCAATCATAATGTACAAATATTTTTAACACGGAGATATTGGAAAATGGAAATCAACCAACCTCCTAATCTGATAATTCTCATAGAAATGGGAACACGCGAAGATTGTTATGTTAAATCTCTCCGTACAGACAAGCCCCTCTATATAACACAGCTGCTGTGATAGACAGCAGTATTGGTCGTAAGGTTTGCTTCACGTTTGCATTAGTAATAAGCTATGATTAATTCAAGTAAGTAGACCAAGACTATACGGTAACGTAATTTTCTTATTCATCACCAAGGTAATGTGTATATGTCACTTACGCTTAAAGAAGTATCCTGTCCAAACTTATCCTGGATATAATACAGGAAATATAGTGGTTTACCAGGCAAAGCTATGAAGCATGAACAGTATTTCATAAAGAAAATTATTTTTCTCTTAAAAGGAGACTACAGTAGCTAATACATGGTAACAAAGTATGACCCATTAAAGGCTTGCTGTATGTTTTTTTATTTAAGCCTTTTTTAGATGTGTTTATGTTTTTAATTCCTATCATGTCTTTAGATAATGAGTTATCTGAGCAATTATCTAAAGAGTTAGTAAAACCCAGATTTTGTGCTCAAATACGCACTTGCTTGGTGAGTAACTAAGACTGGGGGCTGGCTCTCTTCCTCCTGTGTTGGAGAGACCTCCTTGCTGATGCTAGGTTTGTAGGGTTGACTGTGGCTCTCAAAGGATTCGGTGGACAGAGAACTACATGGATATGAGATGTTTATGTAAATTGCTTTTTCTTGGGTAAAATAACTTCCTTGTTGTAGTGCGCTAATTGTTGTGCCTTGGGACACCCACTAGAATTTGGTGAAGCAATATATATCAAAGACATCATGTGTGAGAATTTCTTTACTGAGTATGATGAAAGTCAGAGGTGGACAGGCTACTTTGTCTAGAGAGTGACTAGAGTTTGTCAGTGACTTTTAATATATAATTGATGATGAATTTCTTATGTGTTTGCTTTGTTTTCTCCAAAATCAATTATTGCTTATATGAAGGAAACATGAGAAATAGGGACAATTAACCTGTTCTCAGCATAATGAAATACATTACCTGTTTTAACTTCATTTCTTCTGAGAGAATTATTTGTGATCTAATGATCTACTGCTTTTTGAGAATTTAACTCTTAGCTAAATAGGGGGTGGATCCTTTGCTTTTAAAATTTATTTAATGATGTCCGTAAGGATAGAATGTCCATTAAGGATGGAATAGTGGTAAATATAGGCTTCAAAGACCATGTGGATAAAGCATACAAATGGTTCCCCACCTCCCAGATTATAAAAACCACAAAACTACTAACTTTAAATACTTTTTTGTTTCATGCAGTCACTCAGTTCCCACTTACAAGTGTGACCACTTGTGAATCTGACTCCTAATTCTTTTGCCTTAACATGCGTGAATAATAATAGATACTGTTGCTAATAGAGATCAGAAGAGCCAGAAAAGGAAATAATTTGAGAATGAGACAGGGAGAAGGCTTCTCTAGAGATAGATGTTTTCTCACTGGAAATTCATACATTTGAAAAAACTCAAGTCAGGGCCAGGGATGTAGTTTGGTGGGTAGAATGCTGCCTAGCACACGTGAGGCTCTAGGTTCATGCCCCAGCACCACAAAGCAAAACAAAATGAAGCAAAACTTGCCAGGTGTGGTGGTGCATGCCTGTAATACCAGCACTCAGGAGGCTGAGGCAGGAGATTGCTGAGAGTTGGATGCCAGCCTGGGCAGTAGTTCAAGGCCAGCCTGGACAACAGTGAGACACAAACAACAAAAACCCAAAGAAGTTCGAGTTATCAAATTAGGTGAGGAGTTGGCATAGTTACAAAAAGACACAGAGACTGACTTCCCTTCCTGAGGCATCTTTCTGTTTCCAGTTTTCTTATTCATCATTCTCTGTACTAAATACATTGTAGTTCCAAAGTGAACTGTCATTTGGCATAACCAAAAAGATACATTATCTAAAAGCACTAGGATATTTTAGAGCCAGTCTTCCCAAAGGAAGATAATTAAACTTTACACGAGGAAATATTCTACCATTGGCTTTATTTCTCTAACAATTTTCTGGCCAAGAAGAAAGCAATAAATACTTACCCATGCTCAACTAATCTCAAATAACTTTTAAACAATCCATTTGTTTTGAAGTGCCAAATGTATATTCAGGATGTCGCCTCCCTGACATTTCTTCACCACTATTGTTGGATTTGCTGGTTCAAAAGAAATATGTCTAACAGAATTACTCTTAATCACATGGATTGAGATCAATAGTAAAATAAAATATTACATGTTGTCTGTTGAAACACTTCATCACATTTAATCTTACAGATCAGATTGGGGGGTTGTAAAATATGAACAATTCACATGAGAACAATGAATGGTAATTACTGAAGATGGCTGTGGGATAAATTTCATCACTTAATGCCCTTTTGTTTTTCTAAAGGATGTTAGGGTTTCTCATGTACTGTTCATTACCAGGATCAAGAAGAATATGAGTTGTTTTAGGACAATTCAAGGTAGTAAATCTTACAATGTACAAATAATTTGCATTACAATTTTTAATAAACTCTGATAGTGAAAGTTCATCCTTGTCCAGAGTTTTGGCTAGTTGTGATGACCAAAATCTTTCGTCAGAACTTTAAGAGTTTGAAAGAGAGATTATTAACTTCATGCAGATAGGTGCTTCTTCCTCCTGAGACCTCAGGATCGAGCAGCTAAGCATACTTTCTTTACGTGAAAATAAAATCAAGGTCTCTCACTCTTTTTGTTTATTGCCTCTTTCCCTCTACCTCTTTTCTTCTCCTTCCTTTCTTTGCTCCCTACCATCTTCCCTTCTTCCTCTCTCTTATCCCTTCATTGGGTTCCCTCTTCTGGATTTTACTTTTTATATCCCAGTTCACCAATAAAATGAAAATGGACTCACTGGCCTAAGGAGATCAAATGTTACATCTCAATATAAGTACAAGAAACAGATGAATTTGGGTAAAATTAAATGAAATTTTGGGTCTAAAATAAATATGAGAATAGACTTAAAAGAAAATGTGTAAGTTCTTTCTTCAATACTGTGATATTGTGTTAGTCAGAATAATATATACTTTCGATAAGCAACCCGGTCAGTGTGGTGAGCTGATTGCATTCAGGTGATCTCCACGTGTTCATGTGTTGATTCTTGTGCATCTTTCCTTTAAAGCAGATCCCTTGATTTGAAGTGATATTGGGTCAGAATCTCCTGATAATTCATTAGACATTCTATATGCGCTTGAGTGGGGACAATCAAAGCCATATGGGAATCTGTGCCAGTGTCTGTCCCTCTGGGGTGGAAAGGATCTCATGCAATCCCCCTGATACCAAATGTCTGGCTGCTCCCAAGCTTTGTTGCTTTATCAAGGGCTTCCTAGGAGGTGGTTACTGCCTTGGCAGATTCAGGTGTTCAGTGGTGCCCTGATGAGTGAGCGTTTATTCTGCTGGGCCCATCCACGCATGACCTGCATTCCGGTCGCCATGGGCCCAGTCAGCCTCTCTCTGTTGAGTTGTGGGTGTTGGGTATTTTGTCCCAGGGGCAAGGAAGTGACCAATACAGCCTAAATATTGGTTGCAAGGGACAATCCTCCTAAAGAGACAGAGCAGAGAGCAGTACACTTGATTTTTCATTTTTTTGCATTGGAATAAGTAGCTCGAGAAGGCTAGACATGGAAAAGCTCCTCTGAGTGCACCGTGAGGCTGTACTGTATTTCAGTACCTCAGTGCTGGTTTTGACCAAGCCAAGCAACAGTTCAGGTTGAAAACCACAGTCACCATTATCCGCTGTGCTGAGTATCTCACGCTTCCTACTAAACCCGCTGCACGTGATGCAGGGTTATCAAATCAAACAGGAGGAGAATTCCCTCCTGTTTCTGAGAGTAGATTGTGCTCAGCTGGGCAGTTCCTGTCTGGGGGTCTTTTATGTAGTTGTGGAGACCAGCTGGAGTCGTTTGGAGTCATAAGACGATCCATTCGAATGTTGGTAGTAATGGCGCATGTTGGCCAGAGCTCCAGCCTCTGTGACCTCTTCACATGCCTTCAGATTCCTCACTTTTGAGCAGTCTCAGGGATGTCTGACTTCGCTGTTGCTGGTTACATACAGTAGGATAAAACTCAACCAGTTTTTCCTATTATCCTCTGAACACAGAATACTTGGAGTCAGCAAGATGTATTTCTCCTCCCACATCAACATCAAACTATAACGACCCTCAGGAGGTGTCCTGCAATTCAAATCACTTCTGCCACTGTCTACCCGGAGATGACATTAGAACCCACGGGTTGTGGCTTCGGCTTCAGTGGCGAGTTCCTACGTTACCTACAACTTCTCTCTCACTTGGTTGCAATTTAGAGCTTCCCATAGGCCCCTTGTTGGGTGTGACCTTTTTATAGCGCGGCTCGCAGGACTCAAAAAAGCACTTTGATAATGTTTATTGGTCTATTATAACAAGTACTACCAAGGCTACATATGAACGGCCAGATGGAGGGCTGCTCCTAAGGCAACATATATAGGAAGGGGTGCAGAGTTGCTACACCTTCTCTGAGTTTACCAACCTCCCAGGACTACTGTGTGTGCAGCAAACAAAAAGCTCTTCAAACCCTGGACAGTTCAGGGCTTTGTACGGAGGCTTTATCATGCAGTCCTGGTTGACTCAATCTGCAGCCCCTCTGCCCTTCCCAGAAGATGGTGGTGAGACTGACATTTCCAAGCTTCTAATCGTGAGTTGGTGTTTCTGGTGATCAGCTGGCACCGAGGAACTCAGCAGTGGTGCCTCATTAAAACAAAAATACTCCTTTCACCCATGAAATTACAAGGGTTTTAGGAGCTTTGTGTAAGGACTTGGTGTCAAAAACCAAATATTTTGTGTTATATCGCAGCATCACAGAGGCTCAGAACTACACATCCTTTCAAAGTCTAGGCCTGGAACTGGCCCAGCTTTCTCTCTATTATACTCCCCTGGTCAAGTAAGTGACTAAGGTCAGGTCCGATTCAGCGGGAAGGAAACAGGCTCCACCACTCAGTGAGATGAATAGCAAAAAATTTGTACCTATCTTTAATTTGCTGCGTGTGCTCTCAAAGGATGATACCATGTAGGAGACCAGCAGGATTTCTGGTCTCCCACAGAAACGAACTGAAACACTGTGAGAAGACCATTGTGAGTATGGAGTTAAAAGGAAATAAAAATTATGATCTTGATCTTGAGAAAGCTTAGCACCTCATTAACCTGGAAGGAAGATAAATGCTATTTAGAAGAAGAATTATCTCCTCCTACTTCTTCATTCTAGAGGAGGAACATTAATTAAAGCAACAGATATGTCGGAGGTTACTGGGATTTAGGTTTGCTAGGACTTCTGGGATGAGAAGGATAAGTCCTTCTTAGGCACGGCCCAATTAGGAAAGGTTTAGCCACCAAGCCTAAATTGCTCTGTGTTAGGAAGTTAACAGTAATTCTGAATTTTCTAGTAGCAGCGGCAGGTACAAGAACTAAGAAAAGAAGAAAGAAATGGAGAAAATGACCCAGGAAAGACTTAGCCTGATGGAAGAGTAAGAGGTCTTGACTGACTTAGAAGAAACCCCCTAAATTTATTCAGGTTGATGTAATTGCTTACTTGCCAGTAAATTACTTTTATCCCCCAAATAAAATTAAATACATAGTGTTTCTAATATTCAAACCCAGAGAATTAAGACTTTTTCATAGACATGTGGACATGGATAGTGCTTTACACATTTGTAGTTAAAAAACTTGGTCTTTTTAGAGAACGTGTCAGACTAAAGATTTAAATTTTAAATGTGTAAGTAATTAGTTTAGAGATTTTTCAGTTAAAAGTTTAATTTATCATATTTACATAATTTACACAAGAACTTTGGAAGGGTCAAAAGACTATGCTGAAAGGGAATTTGAAAATACCAAATTGATAAAAATACAGTTAAGAATATTTTAAGGTATTTAATTAATAAAATCTGTAACTCATGTAAGGTTCTTAAGAATGTTTGCTAAAAATGTTTGCTAAAACGTGTTAGCTTTTAGGTTATGCAGTAAATTTAAAATCTTAGGGAAATTTTGACTTTGTAACTATAATAAAATGAATATTAATTTTTAAATCAAAGTGAACCACTGAGTAGTATTATCTTTGCATAAAAACCACTTTCAAGGGCACAGAAATACCCCCTCACAGTTAATGAGGGGAAAATTCTGGTCATGGGACACCCTCTTATCAATAGGCCGCTTTCCAGACATTTTGAAATTATGACACAGAGTAGCTTTGGTCAAAAGACCAAATTGGTTGGGCTTTCAGACTTCACCTAATTATTCTCTCTTGTTCTTTTAATTCTTTGGTAATTCCCTAGATGGGGACATTCTCCCCAAGTGGTGAGTGGCCATTCTGATCATGTCGACTTCTCTAAGTTGGTCTTTCCAACGCTCGTGGCCAAACATTACGCCTCTTATTTCCTCTCTTCTCTGAGGCAGCTGAACAGACTGTACTGAAAGTTTATCTGAACAAGGAACAAAGTCTGGAAAATTTTAGGCTGAAGGGAAGTGTTAGAAAACTTGGGAGCTCGTGAAGATGGGGGATTATAATGAAAGTCTGTGTGATGACTACAGTCTTCACTAAGAAAATCATTATAGCAACACAGGTTGGTGTGTTTGTAGCTTCTTTTTTTTCCCCCACAAAAGATTAAAAAAGAAAGGAGAAAGGGAAGTGGATGAGACATGCCTGTGATCATATAGCCTAAAATAGTAGACTTCAAAGCTTCTGGAGAAGCCACTCTGGTAATCCACTGCTTAATTCCCCTTAAGTACTAACTGGCAAGATAGATTGGGATGGCTTAAATATTTATTAGGATTCCCTGTAGGAAACTTTAAATAGGAGCAGTGACCACTGATATTTGGGGGTAAAGCTTTTATTTCCCCCATTACTTTTAGGTTAAAACTTTTTATTTTGAAGAGTTAAGATTACTTTGTTTCACGGGCTTTGCAAATGTCCTATGTTCATTTCCTCATTTTTTTCTATTCTGCAAATATCTGTGGGCCCCACTGTGTGCAGGCTTCTGCCAGGAGCTTCAGAGGCAGACAGAGTTAGAGTTGGAAGCGGCTGGTGTTCAGTCCGCCTGTTACTTCCTCAGCTCCTTTCGACCACAGCCTTGGTCTCACCCACTTCCTTAGGTCTTCTTGACAAGGACGGGGAGGGTCTCTGGAGTTCACCTTCGCCGACTCGGTGTGGGGCACCAGCCTGGCTCTAGGAGACTGTTTGTCCCTGCTGTGTGAGCTGGGCTGCACAATCAGCGTGAGTTTCTCTTTCTATTGGAACCCCAATCTTCAGATCCGAGGGCTATTCCTCTCCTCAGCACCTCCTGGCTTCTTCTCCAAGGGCCCTGACTTGCTTACTTTGGCCGCAGGGTGGATAGGGAGGGGCCACGGAGCGAGCAAAATGTATGGAGATTAGAATTAGGAGGCGGGAGCTGGTTTGACTTTAGCCTGACCCACCCGCACCCAGCCATCGCTCTGCGGATCCCACTGTTTCCAGGGTCCTTCGTGGTTCTTTCCTACCTATCCCACCTCTCCCCATCTCATCCTGTCCTGTCCTGTGGAACCGTCACATCTATCCTCAGATGCCCCTGTGCCACCTGGGCTTGGTCCTTTCCTCATTAGTTACTATTCCTGAGAGCTCTTCCTGGCTTGGATAATATCACGATAGACTTGGGAACTTAGTTGCAACCGACAACAAATCAGACTACTTATTTTTAAATATATTCAAATGTTAAAAAGTAATTCTAATTACTTTTAAATAGCATTTATAATTTACACAGTTCCATTGAAAGCAGTTTTAATTGTTCACTATGGATGATTATTACCTGTTTCTTAAAAATTCAGATTCTTATAGAGATAAAACACAGTTGGGAGCATTCGCAACAACCGAATTTAACCAATAGAATAGAATTTATATGTAAAAATACATAAAACCATATTAGCTGTGTAATAATTTCTTTTCTGCAAGCCAGTATTCCTGGTATATAAACAAATACTCGTGAGAAGTGAGCAGCTTTTGATTCAGTAAAATTGCATTACTGTTACGGTTCGTGTCTAGATGTCCCCCAAAGCCTCATGTGGTCCTAGGTGGGGCTGAATCTAGAGCGTGTGATTACTAAACTAGCCCACTGATTGGTTTGGTTTAGTTCTGCTGGGATCAAGGATGTGATGCTAGGATGAAGGATGCTAGGATTAAGGCGAGAGTGCTACCCACCCTAAGGGCAGGTAGCCTGGATAAAATATAAGGGACAGAAAGAGGCCTGCCCATTCCCTTTTTTGCCTCTCCTTGCCTGCCTTGCTGCCTTCTGCCTGTCTGCCTGACACCCTGCCTTGGATCCAGCCAATTATGGACTGAAACCTCTACAAACTGTGAGCTAAATAAACCTTTCCTCCCTTAACTTTGGGTGTTGGGTAATTTGTCTCAGCAATGACAGAACAGTAGCTAAAACAATTACTCCATCAGGCATTTTTAAAAAGTGAAATTTATAGTTCAAGAGAAATATGGAAAACAGTCAAACATGCTACTAAACCATGAAATAAAAATTATAAAAAATGAAGTACTATTTGAAAACTATCAGATTGGCAAAGAAATGACTTAATTCAAAGGTGTCAAATAAAACTACAGATATGGGTGCTGGTCCAACATTGCTGAAGAACAATTTGGCAACAGATATTAAGAATCTTCAAATATGCGTGTTCTTTATTTTTTTAGAATTCTATGTACATGAACATGTTTTAGTAACGGCAACAAGTTGGAAACAACCCAAAATGTCCTATAACAGGGGAATGGATAAATAAATTATGGCATAGTATACAAAGTAGAGCTTTTTAAATTGACAAGTAGTATTTTGAGAAAGAAGGCAAATTTTAACACTGAAATATTAGAAAAACAATGCATGTGAGAGATCAAGTGAATATGTAATTGTACACAATGGTAAAATTAAAGATGATTTTCTCACATTATGTGCCATGTTTCCAAGTACATAAAATAAAAATATGCATATTCTTGGCACAACAATTCTACTTCTAAGAATTTATTTTAAGAAATTACCAAACATGTATAAAAAGGCTACTCAGTATAGCATTGTGTATAACAAGAAAAAAGTTTGCTACATAAATGACTAAAACCAGGAGTTTAATTAAATAAATGATAACACAACCATTATAGTGGGCATTATAGAAAAATAGTTAATGACATTCAATGATTCTATAATATACTTAAGTAAAAGAAAAATAATGTTGAAAATATTATGTACCATACCGTTCTATTTCAATACCGTTTACCGTTTCATCATGTATTAATGGACTACACCAGTGATGGCAAACCTTTTAGATCCTTCACTGATAACAAACAGCCAGCTGTGGCACGTGTCATAGGTTCGCCACCACTGGAAACAGAAGTACGTGTGTCCTTCACTGAGTGGTGTGATTACAAGATATTTAGTCCTTCTCTTTACTTATTTTTATACTTTAAATTTCACATTACCTTTATAAATAAAAACAAGGGTTAAAAATCATGGGAAGAAATTAACCACAATTAAAAAAAAATCAAATATTTGCTGTATGCCAAGAACTATATCAAGGATTTTAGGCATATGAGTTTATTTACTTGTGACCCACAGTGATAAGAGCTGTCATAAGGGCTTCATCTCCTAGGTGAGGAAGCCAAGGCGAAGGAGGAGCCAGGGAAGAACCCAGGACACCGTCCAGGGCGTCTGTCCCCGGGGCTGGATGCCGGTGTGACACTGCTGCCCTCACGGCTGGGCCTCTGTGGGCTGCAGAGAGCAGCACTCCATTTCACTGGCCACGGACTAGGTGAAGGCAAAGTCGGAAGATGCTGGAGAACAGGTTAGAGTTCTGCACATTCTGTCAGCTTTCTGGCTATAGGACCAACCTGAGAGGTGCTCAGAAGCTGCTACCCCTCTCCCTCCCTGCCGTCGCGAGCAGGGTCCTGGCTGCAGGGAGCCAGGCCTGTTCTTTTGTATCAGAGCTCGGTGCTGGCACGAGGCCTGCTGGAGGGCAGCCGTGAATTACTGGGTTTCTCACAGTGGAGCATCGGCCGGAGGAGCAGATCTCCGCTTTGCCCATACCGAGCCACTGTCCCTAGGGCAACTTCAGTGGATCCAAAGGCCACCTAAAAATCTAAGCTTGCTGAGCTTTCAGAAGCGAAATTTACCTTTCTGGGAGGGAGTGGTGGGGGTGCTGGGGATCGAACTCAGGGCCTTGCGCTTGCTAGGCAAGGGCTCTACCACTTGAGCTAAATCCTCAACGCAAAGTTCACTTTAACATTGACAAAATTTGCAAGGTCAGATCTGAAATGATGTTGGCCTGCTGTACTTTTATCTCTTATATCTAAATTTTACTTTCAGGCCATCTTTGAAAAATATGCAGTTTTGACTCCATTTTATGGCTGAGTGTGTGGAAGAGTTGGCAATACATCTGCGAAACCTCTTCTGTGCCTATTGTAAAACATGCGGTTAGACCTCCCCGCCCTCAGTTTTACTCTTCCAGAAATAAGCTTCTCTGTTTGCCCAAATTACCGAGTAATTACTTTCTCTGTTCTCTTCAAAAGCCTGTAGATGTGTTTCTATTAGGTATTTTCCCTTAGCATATTAACCTTCACCTTTTGAGGCGAGTCTCTAATCTTTTCTGCCTGGCCCCCTACAACACGCAGGCCTGTTACTCACCTCTGTTACATTTGTATCTGTGGGTATCTTGTGCATAGCAACAGAGTCAGTAAAATCATGCTGAATTGACCCTAATGGAATCAACTGTTAAAATGCCTGTCTTCTCGTCTTCCTTTGTTCTTTCCTTTCATCATACAATAAAGGTTTGCTGAGTTCCTCCTAGGAGATGGTCACTGTGCTAAGCTAGCATCAAGTTGTGTATCTCATATTCCTTGAGCTCTGGACGCTGAGCCTCAAAACACCCGTGCAAAACTAGGCACTGCTCTCATTTTCTCTCTCTCCCCGCTGCCTTCTCTGCACTAGGGATTTAACCTGGAGCCTTTACGCTGAATGATATCCTCAGCCCTTTGTACTTTGCATTTTGAGGCAGGGTTTTTTAATGTTGCTAATTGCCCAAAATGGGCTCACACTTGTGATCCTCCTGCCTCAGCCTCCCAAAGTGCTGAGATTACAGATGTGCCTCCACACCAAGCTGTTCCTCTCTTTTAGATGCTCAAAGTAGTTTAGGGAGTTTAGATTAAGATACTGTAGTGTCCTGGGCACACACCTCTCCTATTCTTAAAAATGCTACAAAATGCCAACAACAGTATTTCAGACAAGATCGGGCGCGTTCAGGGTGGTATGGCCGTAGACAACAACAGTATTTCAGAGGGGAAAAAAGTTAGTAACTATACTGAAAACCAAGAAATAATGGTAATAGTAGACTGTAAGTCTGAAGGAGTTCCTAAATATTGGAACTGTGAACCAGAACAGTAAAAATAACTTTATAGGATTAGGTTGTGGGAGGAATATTCTGTGGAAACGATCATCCAGAACATACACAGAAGAATGCTTCTGACCAGGCAGGATGATTCTGGGGGTGCACGGCTCCGAGTGCAGTTGCAGAAGGACGCTCCCGCGGTCTCGCTGGTGCCGCCTCGCAGTCCCTGCCCCTTCTCTCGCCGCCGTACTGAGGAGGCAGCCGCTCTGCTGGTGCCAGGCTAACACGAGTAGGGCAGCTTCGTACTCCTCTTTCCCCAGGAAGTCGGGGAGCCTGACACCCAGAAGAAGAGGCCCCAGCAAGCTCTCAGCAGCAACACATCCTGCCCCTCCACCAGCATCACCCAGTCTGCTTAGAATTGACACAGTCAGCCGGCTGTAAGGATTTTCAGAATCATTCCACATGCCTGGTGTGGTGGCGCAGGCCTGTGATTCCAGTTACTTGGGAGGCTGATGCAAGAGGATGTCAAGTTCAAAGCCAGCCTGGCCAAAGGAGTGAGACGCTACCTCAAAATGAGAAAGTGAGGAAGGGCTGGGGATGTAGCTCAGTGGTACAGTGCCTCAGGTTCAATCCCCAGTGCAACAGAAACAAGAGCCAGCAAACTCCACTTTTGTGGAGAAATAAAATAAGAATTTTAAATAAGTACAACTAATATTAGAGAATTTTAAAGACTAGGGGATTATTTTATGCACCAAAGATAAATAATAAGAGATTTTGGAGATTAAATTTGGAGATTAAATTTGTCATAAATGATGAACATAGTAAACAAAACGTTCTTATACACCAATAAAAAGACGTATTATTATATGTCAGGAAAATGGGCAAAAATAAGAGGATATAAATGGTTTTGCAAATTTTGAATATATGCCCCAATCCATTCATAAGAAGAAAAATGCAAATTTAGAAAGACAATTAGATTACATTTTTGCCTATAAGATTAATAAAGTTTGAGTGCTTCGATAACATCTTGATTTGGTAAGAGTGTGAATATAAGATCCCCAATGTTTCTGGTGAGAGTAAGATCAGTTAATTCAGTATGCAATGTGTCGTAGTCACCTTCTCATCACTGGGACAAAATACCCTAGCCTCACAATTTAAAGGAGGAGAGGTTTATTGTGGCTCACAGTTTCAGAGGATTCAGTCCCTAGTCAGCTGGATCCACGGTAGGAAAGGCACAGGGAAAGCATGTGGTGGAGGAAGGCTGCTCACATCATGGCAGTCAGGAAGCAGAGAGCGAAGCGAAGAGCTGGGGAGGGAGATGTGGCCTTTCAGGTCTCATGCCCAGGAACCTTTCCCCAGCAGCACATTTAGCTTTAAACTCACTGATGGTTAACCCCACTGACGAGTATAGGGCACCCGTGATCCACTTGCCTTCCAAAGGCCCAATCTCTGAACACACAAGGCTTCGGAAGGACAGTGTAGATCTAAGCCATCACACAGAGATTAGAGAATTTAGGCAACATAATGAGTTATAAAATGCCCTTGGCCCAGCTGTTACACTTCTAGAGAGTTAACTTACAGATACGCATGCATAGGAATGAAATTTTACTTGTGTTTATACGAAGAAATTAATTACATCTTTTGTACTAATGTAATATTGGAAATAAACAACTATCTATGAAAAGGAGGGTGGTTAAATAAATTACAATATGTCCATACAAAGGAAAACCATATGTTAAAAAGACAGAATAATTGTGCATCTGGGAATTTAAAGGTAGTTTTGCATATAAGTGATGTATTTGCACAGATATACTTGCAAAGTGAGTAGAATAATATATGAAATAGGCTATTGAAAAATTTCTTGTTTGGCAAAAAGTTAAATCAAATGCCCATTAGTGGAAGATTGACTTAATAAAGTACGGTGCTTTCAAATGATGATGTGCAATTCCATTTTGAAAATGAATGTAGCAACTCTACCAGTAAGATATTGAAAGGCCCCTGCTGATACACTGTAAAGTGAAAAGGCAAGTATATATTGTTATTGTTTGTGAATGCAGAAGTGGAAATGTATGTATTTGTACTGTGCTTACACAGTAAAACTGATATAATGCAAGAAAATAAAAATAGAGATTCTCTGGTCTGGTGCTGGAAACCAGAAGAAAGAAGAATACAGGAGCTAGAGAGTTTTCACTGTATACCTCAATTAAAAAAATAATGAACTATATGAATGTGTTACTTCCTCAATGAATATCTTATCTCTTTAAATTTTTTTTTAAAGAAAAGCAACAAAAATCAGAGCCAAAAGAAAAAAAACAATGAAGCGGCTCCCTATGTATTTATATTAAAAATTTATATTTTGCTCAGTAAAAACAAAAGAAAAACCCCCACAAATTCAGCACAATATATAGAACAGGCATCTCTTTTTCTTCCTCACTTCTTTTTTTTAAAGGCTAGCTCTCAGCCTGTGTATGCATAAACTCTTTCTGGGCAGACAGACAGGAAATTGGTCCCAACAGTCTCCAGGGAAGTGAACAGAAAGGCAGGGGACAGAGGGACGGAGGGAGAGACACCTGCAATTCACCGTGTTCCTCCTTGTTCCTTTTGAAGGTTTTCTGTGTGTATGTGTTACCAATTCAAAACAAAAACAGAAACAAAAACAAACCCCAAAGAACAGTTTTTCAAAACTAGTATCACAAAAAAATTCAGTAGATGAGCAGAAGAGCATTACAAAGATATGTGAGGCAATCTAATTTCTGATCGTATCTTCCTACTGGTAGAAAATATATGGTATATGCAAGAAATATCAGAGTAAAAACTGGAAAAATTGAAACAATGCCTAACTTCGAAATCATGTAGGAAGGCCAGTAGAACAAACTTTCATCTCCCTAATTAAGACAGCAATTCTACTTCATCCGAAATCAATACGGCAAAAGGAGGATGTGGAGAAAAACACAGTCCATAAGAAAGAAAGAAATAGAAAGTTTAAATTATGATGACCAGAAAGAGTCCAGGCATGTAAGTAAGTAATCACTGTAAATGTGCTTCTACTGCTAACAACTTAGTTGGGATAGCAAACCAAATCAAAGCAAAATGCTGACTATTTCCAAGAGGTTACAGAGACACAGATATGTCTATTAACATTTGGAGGAGGCTTATTTCATTATATACTCTCCTCTCCTCAAAGTTAGGGTGAAGCCCATACCCACTTTAGGAAATGATTTGGAGGAAAGAAATGTCTCTAAGCAGGTTACAGCTACTTTCTGTCTGTTTTCCCTGATAAATGGCACGGCCTTATAACTGGAATATTCTCCAGTAATGCTAGACGAGAGATGCAGTAAAACGGCTCAGTGATGTTTAAAGGCCGCTCTGTTGGTGAAAGGGTTACTTGGCCCTTGGGGTGGGAGGCCCAGTGGCCAGCATCTCTTTTGGGATCTTGGGTAGGGCAGTGTGGCCCTTCTGGTTGTCCACCAGCCCTACTGCCCCGGCCATGTTATAGGGAGAGAACGGAATTTGGGGATTCCCTTTGCCAGCCAGAATTTCTCCTGCACTTTCCCTTCTTGCTTAATCTGTCCTTTAAGTGTTTTTATTTGGAACTATAAACACTTAACGAGTTGAAGATCCCTTAATAAAAATACGCTGCGAAGTTTTATTGCTTAGAGGTATACATCTTTAAAAGTCAATCAGAAAATAAAATGTGACTGTCTCTCAGACAATACGTCCACTGTAAACCCTGGAAATCAGGAAGATGGTATAACTGGCACCTTTCCCGCGTTCAACCAGTCAGGGCCAATTAAAGGGATTCATCTGTGTTAATTTTGCAAGCAGTGGAGAAGCTCATGATGGGAAAATACATATGGCAAGCCAGAGCATAGAAAGCAGCTTTCTGCCGGGTCTGAGAGCCCCAGGGCTGGGACCTGACACTGGCGATCTCCCTTCCTTATCCGATTACAAAGTATGATAAAGAAGAGGAACATCTTTTCACTGCAGGGGGAATTTCAGCTCTTCAAGGGAAGAGCTAGTCGCTTCGCAGTTGTGAATGGACACACACCAGTGTTTTTTATTCTTTTTAAAAAAAGTTTTCACTGTCTTTTCCCTGACGCATCCCAGCCCTGTCAGAACACAAGAAGGAGATGCACAGAGGGGGAATTTTAACCTCGTGTATGTTTTGGTTGATGGTAAGAACCTGCTTAAGGTCTACCTCCACTATAATTTTAACGGACTTACTTTCCCTCTGAAGCCTTCTAGCCACACCCTCTGTGGGCCAGCACAGAACATTCATTCAACATTGTTTTCTTTACGTTTAAAAACAATCTTAGGGATTAGTTTTGAAAGCTAATGGGAACATGAACTTCTGATAGTTTTGTTTTTATGCATTTGAAAAAGCGTTTGTTCTGTGTCAATTTCTCCACCAATGAAAATTGCTAGGTGCTGGGAGTTCCCACCTTTTCCCCTCATTATTATCACAAATCAAAACGTATTTCTCTGCAATGCATTTTAAATACTTTATAATATTTTATAATTTCAGACTAAATAATTAAGATTTTATAGACACAATTAAAAACATTCTATTTTTCATTCTCACATTAGCACACACACAAAGTGAATTGGCTTAACTCAGTTTCTACAAAGGTGGGGCCACAGTAATAGGTGACAGTTTAGAAGTGGGTGGCAGTTTAGAATAAAAATGCACAAGAATAGAGGTAGAAGATTTGGGATTAACTTCTGACTTGTCCTTCAAGTATGTCATTTAGAGCATGTTACTAACTCAGTTCCCTTAGCAGTAAAAGAATGATAATACTTCATTAAATTATTGTGAGAACTACAGAAATCTACAGAACTGTGAGTTTCTTGAAAGTTGGCACCACATTTCATTAACCTTTTTATTTTCCTCCTGATTGTTATTAGTTATTGTCCTTTAACCAGCTCGTCCATGGTGCAACTGGATTGTCAGAGACTAAAATGTTAATTTTGATGTACTTCTCCTTTGAAACCTTCTAGCCACACCCTCTGTGGTTTTATCGACTTACTATTTCCCCCCAAGGCAGTGTGGAGACTCATGGAACTGTGGTCTGATGATCAAGTTAACAGCTTTTGCTGGGAGGATTCTCTAAACCTGTCTCTATTTCCTGGTTAGTTTTCTGGTGTCATCTTCTATCTCCCTGCTTTCTGCTCCCTCAGCTCCAACCATGCAGGACTTCCTGATTTGCCTCTGGGCTTTGCGCCTGCTGCCCTGGACACTCTTTTCCTGGGCGTCCCATGGCTGGGTCCCTGGACACCTTGTCTCTCTCTCAGAGTGTGCTCCACACTCCCATGTACTCTGTCCTCTTCACCCTGTTGACTTCTTTTCATACTTCTTTTACCAAGTGGAAAAAGAAAAAACACGCACATATTCATTTTTTTTTGTTTGTTTAGTTGTTTTCCTCATTATCTATCTCCTTTTATTGGAAAGGGTGAGGGACTTTGTTCGTGCAGTTGATCCTCAGTAAATATTTGCTAAACAAATGATTAAATGATTGAACAAAACAGGATTTCCAAATACTTCTTACATCGCAGTTCAAGATAGGACCCAGGAACACAATTCCAGCACAGCATGCAAATACATTCACACTCTGTACCTCTTCCTGTTTTTTGGTTTCTCCGTCTGCCTTTCCCATTGCATGGTAGTGTTTGGGAGCTGGTACTCATGTTTGTTTGTTTGTCTGTCTTTCCCTGAGTGCCAGGCTGGCCACCTAGTTCACTGCCATGCTTTCACTAAGCAAAACAAACTGACACATTCCAGCTTGGGTAGTTGTCTAAATTAAGGAATGTAATGAGGGCTGTGATATTAAATTTGATTTGGTTGTGCTATGTATATGAGAAATATATATATAGCATATGTTTTTATATGTTATATATATCACACAGCTTACATTTTATATCTATATATATCTCTCACACTTTTTTCGGGGATTAAAAATATTCAGCTGGGTGCTTTGGGGTGTTTCTCTTGCTCGCAGAGATATCTAAATAACACTTCATTTCCCAGCCTCAGTCCTCAGCCCCAGGCAGTGTGCAGATAGACTTCCAAGTCTCTGGCAGAAGAAAAGCTTCTGAGTTATGTCAGCAATAAAAGTTGAGGGGCTCTGGGTTTAGCTTTCTTCAGCAGGCAGTTCTGGGAGGAAGCAAATTTCTGATCAGCCATTATCAGCCCCCCTTTCTTGAGTGAGATGGTGAAGGAGCGGTTAAATGTTAGGTGCACTTCTGTGCATGTGTAGCACACTAGATCTTCCACAGAACCGAAATGGTTTTCCTGGATCTCAGATTTTCTTTAAAGTCCTTCTTTAGGGGACAGGTTGTAAGGGGTTGTAAGAGGTTGTACCTCTTCTAGTTGGTCTGTCATTTGTCCTCTCTGAGTTTCATCTGAACAGAAAAAGCATTTTAAAATTATCCAAATTGTAGGTAAAAAATTAGTGTTTTCAGCTTTCTGACTCTCCACTCCACTGTACCAATAAATCTCCAACTTTCTGTACGCCCTACCTAGAAAAATAAATGATGGCTTGCTAATGATGGAAGTAATTATCTTAAGATTACGCACAGGGTGTCCCATAATTTATATGTCAATGTACTGCAAGTGACTATTGATTTGACTTGTTCGATTTTACTCTGAAGAATGTCTAGATAATAACCTGTTAGATCACGCAGCAAAGCACGGCCGTAACAGGACCCTCTTCCTGTTGACAGAAGGTCAATGCGCCTGTCTCTGCAGCGCTGACTGACATCTCTGTGCTGAGTAATAATTAGGAATCTTTATACCCGTACTTGCTTCAGCAGAGACAGACACTGTTGATGGAGGCAGCAGAGATGGGGCCACACCTGGAGGTTTGGGACGTGCTTCCACTGGGGCCTCATCCGTAGCACCAACAACTTTGCTATCTGTTCATCATTTACAGCATTTATTATTTTTTTCTTTAAAAGGAGAACGAGCCTTGTAGGAAAGTGAAGGTGCCTAAAGACCATAATGTTAAGGGAAGTAAATTGGACAGTTGGGTTAAATATCACATGGTTTCTCTTATGTGAGAAACTCAGAGTATAAATAATTTAAAGAGGAAAGTAGAAGATGGATAATCAGGGAGATCGAACTTCTGCAAATGGGAAGGGGACTGGGAGATGGAGGACAGGAGGAGGGAGGGGAGAGGCAAGGGAGGTAAAAAGAATGAAGATGTGTAATGTTCATGTGCAAACTCCTCACCGTGAATGTAATCATTATGTACTGCAGACACGTACCAATAACAATTTAAAAAATTAAAAATTAAGAAATAAAAAGAGAATGAGCAAATCAAAGATCATTTTATTTACTCAAAGTCTCAGAGATTTATTTCCTTGTAGTCAGTCAAGTGACCTTATCCTTGAGCCAGCATCCATCTTAGGCTACCTCTGTACACAACTACACAGTGAATTCAATTTTTAGGAAGACAAAATGCAGTTTAGAGTCTACTTTGTATTATAAGGTGATTGATTCAGTTTATCTCACTGCCCCAACCTGCCAATATTTATTTATATTCATTTTGGTAAGCTTGCCCTTATGCTAGTAGGTAGTAAAACTGATACCTTGCTATCTCATCAGTAAATCTCTCAGGTAGAGATAATGACCTTTAATGATCCATTAAACACACCAGGTCCCAGTTGAATCAGGGAACCATGCTACACTCAGTCAGCCAAGCCAGAAGCCTGGCGATGGTCTCGACACCCTCCTCCCTCTTACTGCCTACAACCAAAGAGTCCCCAAGTCCTGCTGACTCTACCTCTTACACGTATATTGAAGTGTATCCCCATCTATATACCAACTTTTACTGTCATCACTTGGGTCTTTATTTTATCTGGACTCACGGTGGACCACTGACCTCTAATCTTTTAGTCTCACTGCTCTTTCAATTAGTCTTTCCTACCAAATTAATCTTTCCCACCAAACATTCCAAATGTAAAACTATTTCTGTCATTATACTGTTTAAAGTCTCAAACTAGGTTGCTATTGCCACAATGCCTAGTACTTAATAACTGCTTAACATATATGAGAACCATAAATGAGAAAAAGACCGAATGCTTCAAGAGAAAGCCTGGGATCCCACAGCACGACCAGTGAGGCCCAGCTCGCCCGCTGGTGATATGCAAGGTTTTTTTGGGGGGTGTTTCACTAACAAATACTTTTATATCTATATATTTCACTTTTGTGAGTTATTGTCTGTTATTGGCAAAATTACTAATTTTACATCTACAGAAATGACATCAAATATACTTATGACATAAACATAGTAGGCTGTATATAGTAGCAAGTTCACTTATAGGAAGAGACTAAGTAGAGCACAGGAGGGTGAAATGAAGCCAAGGCCAAAACTTGAAGGCAAGAATATAAGAATCACTTAAAAAAAAAGAGCGTCAAGTGATTTGGAAACTCAATTTACTCTTCATTCTGATAAGAAATGTGCTCTCTGATACATTTCGCACTTTAGTGAAGATACTTGAAGTTGTTTCCATAAAGAATTTTAGGTGACATCTTTTAAATACAATATCGTGGAAGTGGGTGCAAGGTCCTAATGGTGTTTTTGAAAGGGGAACAACGGTGTGTGTATCTAGAACTCTTCCTCACAAGGTAACCTGGACCATGATGTAGATCTGGGTGCCTTCCTTATTGGGGGCCTGTTAAGCAGCTGCCCATGGCTTTCTTGGTTTACCTGCTTTTCCATCTGTTTTACCTGTCTGTATTTCTGAATAATTTATTTTGCCATCTGCATAAACAGAACACCTGTCTGAGGGCTAGCTCTTACACCTGAATAATTTAGGGAAAATAACCTCTTTCATCTTTATTGAAATAATATAATGACTTTCAAGAACAAAGCCCTTAAGTAAATAACTCTTGGGGACGTTTCTAGTTTTTAAACTATTACACTAATAATTTAAAACGTTAATAATCAATCTATGTTTTTAATTAACATTGCTCCCCACCCCAGTATTTTTTTTTTCTTGTCATTACTGGTTCTAGCAGATGATTCAGCTTTTGAGTTTCTTGCTAGTATGTTTTGTACATCTTCATTTATACAGTTATGACTTTTTATATCCTAACTTAAAAATCTGCTCAGTCCTTCACTGTCTGTGAGAAATCAATATCGCCACAAGCTCTTTTTGTAACAGGTTATTTTGGCAAAGGCTTATATCCCTATTGGCAAATAAATGTGACATTCTCTAAAAGCAGTTCACCTGGATGATTTCTTCTTTTGTCGAGGTTAGTGTGGTGAAGAAATCATATTAAATGTTTACCACTGTGAAAGGAAACTCAACCGTGTTACAGACTTGTCAACTGAAGGTAAACATTTGAGTTGAACTTCTATAGAGCAATTTATTAATAAATAATCTCTTCAGCTCTCAGTCATTCACATGCCAGTGATGACAAAAGTGAAAATTATCCTACATCAAGTCTCTATTACTAGCCTTGTGACCTCGGGTGACTTATTCTCAAACTTTGGTCTCCTCATCTGTAAAGTGAGGATACTAGTACAGTACTCATTGTGGGCACTGAGAGGCACTACCCAGCATCAGTCTAGGCAGCGATAGGCTCTAGGTGGTGATGGCAAACTTTTCTTTCATTGATAGCAAATAGCCCATGGTGGCCCCGTGCTGTAGGTTTGCCACCACTGATAGTGTAATGGGCAGCATGTGTAGCCCTAAGGTATTGAATAAACAGTACCTTTATGTAGGATTTATCCACATGACATAAATACTTAAAACTAGTTAATTCTGGCTTATGTTTGCTAAATAAAGTTTAAATTGTTTTCTAAAATTCATAAATGTGAAAAAACTCTAAAATTATTTCACACTACTCTTTTTATGTGGAGTGTTCTGACGTAATTTTAATGGAAAAAGTAAAGTTGTAATGCTCTTCAATGTGCCCAGTAGCCACACACCTCATGCTACACGCTACCGTATGGACTAATTCAGCAATGTCCTCCAGGTAATTAATGTAGAGGCTACTAGTTTTTCTACTCAGACTGGCCCTGGATAATTGTTCTTTTTGAAATCCAAGATTTGGTTTTCTTAATTTTGTATCTTCTCTCAGGCTAACAGCCATCGTTTCTTGCTGTAGTATATATATTCTCCTGTAGCAGTTCCTCGCTCCCATTTAAATTTTCTACTTTTAATCTGTTGCAGGTTTAGAACATAAAATTCTAGGATGAGTTTTCCTATATATGTACCTTAGTTCAAGAATGTTGAGATATTTTGTTATTTATTGGCCAAGGGCTCTCAATCTGTGCCAAATAGGTGCTTTCTGGAATTAAGAAACACAACTGTATTGACTTGCAAATCCATTCTACAGGAGAACTAGAGTGCTTATTAGATAAAGATGTGGCTATTATAGCAACAAGGAAAGAAGCGCAGTAAATTCTCGTTTATCCAAAATTTGAGGACTTCCGTAAACAACTGAAATAAAGCTAACAAAACTACAAACCCAGAAAGCAAGTTTAAGTTATGCTTGGTAAAGCCTTTAATTTTGTCTGAAATAATTGTACTCAAGTTGTTCAAGTGTACTCAGAGTATTCATCTTCATTATGGTATTCCTACATAAGCCAGACAATATATGGTATAAGGTCAAGACCAAAGGAATAAAAGATGAATTGTATCTAGGAAAAGGTCAGCCTAGTAGTGGCAGAACTGGGGGGGGGAGTTAAAGATGGAAACAAGCACAGTGAAGTACAACAGAAACTATGATTCCTATACGCAGGTTCAGAATATAATTGGGAACACAAAAGCAAGAAGCTCCATTCTCCCCTCTGGGGACCAGGAAAGTGGGAATACCGATGTGGGGACAAGATTCGTGAGGAAGTGAGATCGGCCTTAAGCAATAAGTTGCTGTTTTGGAGCAAGGTCGGGGTATTTACGGTTTTTAGAGACCGATGTGGCAAATCGAAAGGCTGAAGTTGTAGCTTGCACCATTGTTCAGGTAGCAAAGAGAACCGTAGGTCATCTTGTGGTTGGAGTAGGATGGAAGAGTAGAGGGATGAGGCTGTAAAGGTAGATCTATCATGAAGGAACTTAAATATATGTCTAGATGTGTTTTGAAGCAAGGGCATTGAAGAAAGGCTTTAATCAGGAAATTAACATGATCAAATCTATATTTCCCAAAGATGGTTCTGATGGCAGGATGTGAAGAAAGAAAGGAAGAGCGGAAGCCTAATGACAGGTAACGGAGCTCTGGCAACACCCCAAGAAAGTCGTCATAAATCCTGAACTCAGGAAGCAGGGGAAAGGTGCCGCGGTGGATGTGAGCGGTATTTAGGAGGTAGGAATCAACAAGGACTTGAGGACTGATTAGGTTTCAGAGGGTAACTACGGATGAAATTTGTGAGGGAATCTCGGGGGTGTGAAGAGTAAAGAACAACTGTGGAGTTCATGGATGGGTGGCTAGTGCTGTTTACTGTGATGAGAAACAGGAAGGAGAACCAATTTTAGGGAGTAATGAATTTAGTTTGAGTCATTTTTACGTTTGAGGTACTTGTATCCTAACTGGATCCCTGACGCACTGCTCAGCTACTGTGCTGGTTGGATGAAAACATGTATATTATCGTGTGGAAAGTAAATGTTAAAATGCACAGATCCATCTGGTTTCCGTCAGCAAATCATATATGCTATAGATAATGGCTAGGGATAAAGTTTCAAATAGAGAAGGGACAAGGTGGGGATGCCACGCAGAAGAATTCCAGGCGCTTTCTTGTTCAGTTAATTTAAGCCGGAGTCCCTGCGGCAGAAGGCAGTGCGAACCTACGTTGTTGCTGCTCTTCTGCTCTGAACTTAGTAGCTACTCTTGCTTTTATTTTTTGTAATTCTCAGTTTCCCCAGCATCCCTCTCTCCTTTCAGTCAAGGTTGAGCACGCCTTTCATCGTGTTTCTGTGATACTCGACCACACTTTCCTGTGTAGTGTGCAGTTATTCATCTTCATGTACCAAGTACCGTTAGACAATGAGACTTCTGATGGTGAGGACATAATGTTATTTGTCTTAGAACCCAGTGCTGGAAACTGGGCCCAATTTTACTGATATAAATAGCATAGAAGTGATTATGTATTACATATGATTTTATACTTTATATTTGTATCCTGTGCTGTTGATTATATTAACTTGATTATGTAAGTATGGACTTATGGATCCACAAGATATCAATATCGACTGATACGTATGTGAGTGAATATGTCTATTACATGAAGAGTCAAAAGAGAGTGTCCCGGCTCTGTCAGTCTGTTTGGGATACATCATTTCAAGCATGTACCTGAGCACCCAGCATGAGGTAGTGGGGTACCAGGTGCAGTGGAGGGGCATGTCAGTTGTTCATCATTGAGTAACGAACCATGTCGAGATTTCATTGCTTGACACAACAGAAATTTATTTTTTCCTCCCTGTCCTGTGTGTCGACCAGGTTGTTTTGCGGCTCTCAGCTGGTCTCCTTGTAGCTGTGCTCAGACAGCTGGGTTAGGGTAGATGGCCTAAGAGGCTCTTGTGCCTGTGTCTGCAGTGCCATGTGGTGCAGCCGGAATGACTGTGGCAGCTGGCCTCTCTCTCTGTGTCATCTTTCATTCAATGCCTCTTCACAGAATAGTGGCCTCAAGGTTCCCAGGGGACAAGAACAAGAGTCACAAGGTCCCTTGAAGCAGAGACTAAGAAGCCCGTACAGGGGAGCCTGGTAAGATGTGTGAATCCCATGAGCACGGACCTAGTTCTGTGTTTCTTTGCCTCTGAAGTGAGTTCTTTGATCGGAAGCAGTGCTGTGTGGAATGTGCGATACTGGGTAAGACACTCTAGAAGTCGTGCATGGTAGTTTCAGCAGAAGCATTGTGCGTAGGGAAGGCAAATCTCTATCCAAAGTGTCTTTTGCAGTAAGGACAAAGCACTGTCCCTCCGTGATAAAAGTGGGCCAACAGAATCAACCTGCTACCAGGTAGCTGGCTGTCACCCTGGAGAGCAGGTCCATATTCAGGGCTCAGTCTTGGTCTCTGTTGCTGACAGATTAAGCAGTTGGTGGTGTCTCCAGACAAACTGACCCTGGTAAGTGAAAGTCTAGGTAGCTGGGTCTGTGTGTACTCTCCATCCCCAGTAATATGCCCAGTTTGTTCGCAATCCCATTTAGCAACGGAAAGGTGGCTTGGGTAGGAGCGTGACTAGTATCCACGGAATGAGTCACCCTATCCCCTTGACTATTAAAATTCTCTCTGTTGAAGTCACTGTCTGGTAAGCATTCCCGTGGAACACAAATATCTTGGCATTTTTTACCTATTCAGAGAGGGCTATCCACATATCTCTTCCCCAAATTTCTTTGTCAACAACTTTCGAATTAAGTTTCCCTAAATCCCTGACCATACAACCAAGCCATTGGCCACAGCCCAGGAATCATATAGAATAATGTTTCGGGCCACCGTCCCTCCAAGCAAAGTGGATGCGCAGGTGTGCTGCTTGAAGTTCTACCCACCAGGAGGACTCTCCTTCACTGCTGTCCGTCAGGCTGCCCCCGGAAGGGGCTGGCAAGCTGCAGCAGTCCGTCGGGTGCCTGCATAGTGTGCAGAACCATCCATAAAGCAGCCCTAGTTTTCTCTTCCTCTGTCGACGGAAAGTGGGGAGCTCCATACGGGGCTGTAGGCGCAGGCGGGAAGAAGGCAGTGTGGCAGGAGTGGAGACCTTGAGAATTTGGGTTACTTCTCTATGTAACTTACTGATATCTTCCAGCCTTGCTGAGTTCGAGCCACAGAGGTACCACTTCTATGTGACGAGGGAGAGTTGCTGTGCACAAGCAATTTAATGGCTTGGTAGGTTAGATACCACCCAGTTCACAATGGTTGCGTGGCAGTTTGGTGGCCCATGGGCTAATGCTCAGTTTCTAAGAAGACCCAGTAGCAGACCAAGAGCCGTGTCTCAAAAGGAGAGTAGTAATCTGCAGATGATGACAGGGTCTTCTAAAGTTCTACAGGCCCGATTCACCCACTGGGACTGCTGGCCCCTCTCACCAGCATCCTCCCTTCAAAACCCTTGATCTGATGATTTGTAAGGCCCACGTGGCCAGGCAGATCGCACAGATGCTTGGACCTGTCGCACAGTCTTGTTTCTTCTAGGCCCCGTGAAAAACTAGCAGCTTTTTGCATCACCTGCTGAGTGGATAGCACACCCAAGTGAGGGCTATGTTGCCTCTGTAGTAAAAACAAGCCCTCTAGGCATTGTGCTGTTTTCTTGGAAGCAGGAGAGGACAGATACAACAAGCATCCTTCACCTCAAAGGGCGATTTTAACACGCCCCACACCACTTGTCCTCTGGAAATTTCTAGAGGCCTCTGGATTTTAGTTTGATTTATCTCATACCCTCTAACACATGAATATCTTATCAGGAAGTCTGGCATGGTTGCCTTCTGCTCCCCGGATCCGGTTATCAGAATGTTGTCCATTTAATGGACCAGTGTGGATGTTTGTGAAAGGGAAAGGCAGTCATCGCTGCAAAGTGAATTATGACGCAGGGCTGGCCGGAGAACCGATTTATTCCTGGGGCAGCCCAGAGAAGGAGCATGGTGAGTCCTGCCAGCTAACCTTGCCAGTGGTGATCCTGCAGGGGAGAAAAGAATGAAATTGAAATGAGGCAAAGTAGGGAAGGAAGAGACAAGGGTACACATCGAAAACAAATGTTCGGCCGTATAGCAAAAGGAATCCACACGGAATTTACACTAATACTATATGCAACACTAACATGATAGACGAGAGGTAGGTACATAATATAGGTATTGCTGTACGTATGCATCTGTACAGATATGGGTACGTTGGCATATATGAAAATGCACTATGATATAGGGGTGATTTTAAAAGATACACCTCAGATCTCTAGAAGAAGGATAATAATACAAAGGAGGAAAAATGTAAAATCAGAATAAAAGAAAAGAAGTTGAGAATACATGTGAAGTTACAGGGATGAAAAAGTCAAAGCATAACAATTTTTCAATTAAATCCTATGAAGTATTAAAACTAGGAAAGAAAAAGGAGAGAGAATTGGTGTATCCAGTTTAATAGGTATAAATGCCGTAGTAAGAATGCAGGTCTCTTTCACTGGTCTCATTATTTTAAGGATAAAAATCTCCTCCTCTATAGAAAACAATTAGGGCTCAGAATAGAATCACACATACAGCACATGTATTGACTTCTAGATTTAAACACAAGACCTAGCACGTGGACTTTGCATTTTCTACACACTGTGTATTATACACAAATTCCTGTCTTGCTGAATGCTGTCAGAGGTTGTAACCTTTCCAGCCTCAGAAGACTCAGGGGACAAGATAAGGCTCTGCCTCCTGTTAAGGAGAATGGAGGGAAGATGGCCTGGGTGCCCCCAGACCTCCCTTCCGATGGGTGGTACAGTCCCAGGTAAGCCAGCCAGGTTTACGCAAGGGTGCAAGATGGGGGGAGAAGATTGGAGAGGCACTTCCTGTCTCTTGTCTCAGCTTCGGTTAATGCTACCCGTGCTGTTCTTCGTACCTGAAGGCAAGAGTTGGGAGGAGAGGGGTTAGGGGAGAAAGACAGAATAGCCTTCACTTGCCTTCAGAAATCTGTGGAGGGTGTTAGCTTCTCGTTCTAGGTGACAGTCATTTCCCTCCTATAAAAAAGAGGAGCGGAGTTGGTTAAATATCTGGATATACTGATGTTAGGTCTTCCTTGAATTAATAATTGTACTCAAAACTGCTTGTAGGACTGGTGTTCACTGGGAGATTTATCAAGTCCTCTAGTTTATGTCATTTCTCTGGCATTTATTATTCCTAAAAGGTACAGTTCTAGCCCCCGCCCCGTTAGAGCTAGAGACTGTCGTAGATACCTTTGTTTCCTGCCTTTGTTTCCTTGCACACAATAAATGCTTAATGAATACTTATTACATGACTGTGTGAGTCAAAGATAAAGGCTTACACATTACGAATGGTAAGATAATTTCATGACGGGTGGAGATCTATTTGATATTCACCTTTTTAAACAAATTATCATTAAAGTGATTTTTTTATGTCTTTGTAACTTCAAAGATTCCCAGGATGCTTCATATATAAATAACCACACGAAGACATAGTATTTCCTTATGTTGTCCATATTTGGATTAATCTCTTACACTTTAAGGGAATAGTCCAATTCCTTCACAAAGCCACCTAATTCTAAAAGAAAAATAGCTTCCTACAAAGTGGTGTAAAATCTTACCTTCTTCCATGCCTACTTTCTTAACTATATGACGCCTTTGATTTTCTTCAAAGATTAACATGCCCGTTCACTGGGGCTTCTGCATTGAAAAGCCCGCGTTCAGGAATTTCAGAGGAGGCACTTGGTCACAATTCCAGAACATCAAGAAAACACAACAGCAGACACTAAAATCTATCATGATATTTTGGCTGCCTGCCTTCCTTTACTTTTACAATGAGGGGAAAATCAAGGTGTGCTCGACTCCCTTTCCGAGTCCTTTCCTGTGTGCTGTCTCCAGCCAGAAGCGAGGCTGACAGAGGATGACACTCGATGCCAGCCTCTCCTGCCCACTCAAAGACCCTCCCTCAGGTATCAGTTGCCTGGCTGAGCTGTGAGGTCAACGAGACACCTCCCCTGAGACTCACCTGGCCTGAGGGACAGGGCGACCAGAAAACCCTCTCAGGGAGAGCAGCTGCTATCTGACCTAGGATCAAAGTCCCCTCTGTACTCCAGAAAAATATCTTCCAAACTGGGTCTCTTTCTCCATGATTCGAATGAATGTTGAATGAGTCCCCGGGGACACCAGTTGCTTTGCTCAGGCCCAAGCTGTCAGAAATACTGTGCGATGAAAATTTCCCTCCTTTTAAAGTCGTTTTTTTTTTTTTATTGTTGTTCAAGCATTTTAATACATTGTCTCAGAGGCCCATCAGAAGTTAATCAGGAATTCAGGCAACAGGGGAGTGTGATGATTTTATTTTATTTTATTTTTTGACAGTTTTCATTTGTGTATTGGGGTTTATCTTTTTTTTCTTTTCCTGAAGTACAACACTGCTTCACCCTAGTAGTGTCCATGAAAGGCGTGACGAGCACACACAGCCATTGTCCCGTCACTTTTGTGAGATGAGAGAATTAACAATGATAAGTGACTGGAAACACGACTGGATTTGGGTTGCAGAAGGATAAAATTTTTCCTGCCATAAACCAGATTTTTTAGTGGTAACTTGAAACGAGGTGACTTGCGTGTTCTTAACCCAGGTATGGTGGTCTAGAAAATTCCAACTATTATTTCCCAACATGAGCCATTTATCTAGTGAGTCTAGATTTTCAGAGGCTCAGCTAGGTCCCAAGTGATGCTTTGGTCCTCTGTGAGGCAGGTCGACGCGGCGCTGGAGCCTAAACTCTGGTGCATGTCTCGGTCCCTCTGGCATCAGCAGCCGCCGCCGGCGGGCCTGGAGTGTAGCACAGGTAAACATGAATCTCTCGGAGTGAGCGGAGATTCTGTTTTCTTGTTAGAAAAACAGAACTGATTAAAACGAATTCAAGGAAAAAGTGACACACAGACAGAATGTGTACTTGGACCAGAGAGAGAATACAGCATTTAGCAGTACACTTGTTAGATGAGACCTTTTAATGTTCACATTCTCTTCAGTGGGAGCGGATTTTGCTGACATTGTAGTAATAGTCAGTTTTATTCCTCTCTTCAGGTTGCCCGTTTAAATTGCTGTGTTTGGTAGCACTGCCAGCGGGCAGGTGGGTGGGTCAGATATTTTAGTCATGGCACACACTATTGTACAGACATCTGTTATATTGAATGGATTATTTTGTTTATCAAGTTTCTTTGAATAGCAATTTCAGTTTTGTATCTTATTTCCTTCTTTGATGAGGGGGGTATTGCCAGCAGATGCAAGCTACATATTGGCTTGAGTTTCTTGCAGTTCCGTGGCGAGATTTTTTTTTTTTCTTTTTAAATTTTCTTTTTCCTCCCCTTAGTACTTTTCTTCTCAATAACTGCATCTTTCCAAAACAAACTCAGCGTTTTGAACACAATCTCCTAAAATTAACAGCCTCATTAATTCTCCTCTTAAGAAACATCTCTTATCTTTCCAAGGTCATTACCAATAATACCACAATTTTCTTTTTTCCTCTTTTTCTTGGGCCTTTATTTCTGGTATGTTTTTTTTCCATGTTTAAGTAGCTAATTTTCTTTAATAATAAGTATTCGTTGAGAGAAGAGTTTGTAGTTTTGTCCAGGATATAGTTGAATAGTTGTTCTACTTAATTAAATCACCAGAACCCCTTGGATTAGAGTTTGGGTCAGCAGGTTGGAACACAAAGGGTCAGAAATCTACATTTAATCTGAATAACCTGGAAGTCAGATAAATGTAAGTAAGTGTTACAGTCACCCTGAGGAAGGCACTGTGGGGATCCAAGAAACTGTGGTCAGGATAACAGATCTGACATCGTTGCTGGTGATATGACCATGTTGACAGTTAACACCCAGCATTTAATTTATGTGAGATATCACTGGATGCTCACCCATCTATCACCTATCATCTATCTATCTATCTATCTATCTATCTATCTATCTATCAGCTATTTACTTACTCAGCTCCCACAGCAACCCTATGAGGTAAATATTATTATCCTCATTTCACACCCGAGGAAACTGAAAAGAAGCAATCTTAAGTACAGCCCTGGAGTTCGGAGGCGATGACTGGTAAACGGCCAAGTCAGGATTCAAACCCAGGCAGGAGCTCTCTGAAGTCTGTACTTTGAGCCTGATGCTACTTCACCTGCGTTTATACAGTGGAAAGAGATGATGGGATGATTTCTAGGTACTGTGCTGGGGGTTAGGAATGAAGGCTGAGGGGCTGGGGATTTAGCTCAGTGATTAACATGCTTGCCTTCCAAGCACAAGGCCCTGAGTTCAAGTCCCAGCACCAAAAAAGAAAAAAAAAAAAAGAGGGATGAAGGCTAAGCTGTAAATTGCTCACAGTCTAGTGGAAGATTAGAAATGAAGAAGGGGAATTCAATACAAAGAGAAGGTGGGGGATTCCTGGAGAGAGGACCCTGGTTGGATGAAGACCAAGGGGAAGTTAAGGCAGACAACGAAGACAGCTTAGGGGTTCTAAGACGTAGGGAAAATCATGAGTAGAGGGCCAAAGCCAGGAAGTCACTGTGTGTTTGAGAGGCGAATTCCCTTGCACGACACTACTGGAATCAGAGTGGGATCCAGAGACTAATATAGAGCAGAAAGGGTTCTGTGGAAGGTGTTTGGTGACGTGTTGTCCCCAAGGCCAAGACGAGAGTGCTAATATGGCCCTTGGCACCATGAAAACTGCAAGCTACCAGCAGCCGATTCTCCTTCTCTTTGGCCACAAGAGGGGAGCCCTGGCACGTGGGGCCTGGAACCAGGTGCTTGCTGCCCCAAGCTCTCCCAACCTGTGTCCACCTTAGCTCTAGGCCTGGGTGCTGGGGCATGTAGCGGGAGGGTGGGGTGCTCCTCTCCCTGGCTCCCTGGTCACTGTGGGCTGTGTCCTTCTCCTCTGCAATGTGGCCTTGAGCTTGCACGTTGGTGACCTTGCTCCGTTAGAGACTGTGCCCTGGGTAGAGCTCCTTCCTTCCTTCCCATTCTTCTCTCTCCTCTCTCTCTCTTTCTTCTTACTTTTTCTTCCTTGTCTCCCTTCCTTCCTTTTATACATGAAAGAATCACCGTGATTATGTTGGATGAACAAATATACACTAGTAGTTGGATGGAATCGAAAAGTCAGCAAGTTAGCAATCTTCAGGAAGATGCAAAAGGCTGAGGAGTATGTAGGAGAGAGAGACTTAGAAAGGATTTTAAAAGTGAAACACTAGGAAAAATAAGATAGAGACCACTAAGAAAAATAGAACACGTGAATTCTAATATGGTTTCATAATGTCTTGTAGAATTCAAAATACTGGGTTATTGTAGCTCCAAAAAGCATTTCTACCTTTCTTTATACCTTGACACTTACTATCTTGTCCCACTCTAATTAACCTGGGAGATTCGTGGGTCTTACTCCTCTTTCCGTGTCTCTGACACTTACTACAGTGCTGGTAGAAACTTTGGCCTGAGATGGGCAGAGCCCATCCCTGCAGGGGTGGAGTGGTCCTGGGGGGTTTGCTGCTGACCCTTCTTCCCGCATTCACTTACCCCGTGGGGGCTCAGACTGCCCACAATTGGGCACAGAGCAAAGTTCCAATAAAGCAAAGATTCACACCTGACTTTCTCAGAAGCCAAAGTCCTTGCACTTTCTGCACCACCTCCCCGTCCCTTTTGATGCCTTTTCCTCCTTGGGGCTCAGTCCCAGGCCCTGTATGTTTCCCCTACACAACTCCCACCTGCACAAGCCAGGCCACACCTCTGTTCCTTTCCATGGGTTTTGAATTTAGCCCACGTTTATTAAGCAGTAACTGTGTGCAAAGCACTGTGGTAAGAATCTCTCAGTGTAATGATAGAGTCAGGTTGGAGTGGGATGAGCTATTAAGTGCTATAAATAACCATAGAATAGTTTTCTTTGCATTTTCTAATATGTAAAAATCATGGTAATCTTTAACAATGATGAAAGGCTTAAATGTTTGAACACATTAAGGGGTGGAGAGTTAATGTTACTAAGTAATATTTACTGTGTTTTTTGGGCACTGTGGTAGGAATTTAAACATATCCCTTTTCACCCTCAAAGGATTCCTTGGAAGTTGTTATTTCCATTTTGTCATTGAAGAGGTGGAGAGGTCTCAGCAGTGGAACTAGGGTCTGAACCAAATCGTGGGCTCCTGCCACCCGATCATACCACCTCCCTCTGGGGGACCTAGCAGGTGAACTGGAAAGACAGATCGTCCTCCTTTAAGCTGATCACAAGAGCCTGCAGAGCAGGGAGAGATTGCACAAGGAAAGAGGGGAGGATCAGGACAGAGAAAGTGTAATGATGACAGACCTCATGCACGTGCATCCATCACTCACTCACACTGCGTCTCCTGGGCGCCCACGGTGAGTCGGGTCTCAGCAGACACTGAGCATTCAGTGAAGAGAGTGCTTCTGGTTAAAGCCCTGCTGGGCACGGGTGCAGGGCAGGTACATGGCTCGGGACACTCGAGTTCATCTGCTTTCAGCAGCGCCTCTGCCTCACCCTACAGAAGTGGTGCGGTCCCCAGATGCACAGTTGAAGATCACCAGCTCGAACAGTGATTGAGCCTTTGAACCTCAGCAGGAGATGTCCAATAGGTAGTGAAGGTGTGCACAGATGTCTGTACGCAAGGGTGGCCCCAGGAAGCCCTGGGTTACCTTTTACAAAGGTACCACTTGACACAAATCTATTTTGACACAACTCTCACTTTGAAAAGTGCTTCCAATTTTACCTTAACATTGAGCCTTGTAAGCTAGATGTGGTGGTAGAGCCCTGTAATTCCAGCGGCTTGGAAGGCTGAGGCAGGAGGATCACAAGTTCAAGCCCGGCCTGGGCAATTTAACAAGACCATGTCCCAGAATAAAAAAAGTAAAAGAAAGCTGTGGATATAGCTCAGTGTAAAGGCCCTGAGTCCAGTGTGAAGTAATGCAAACCAAAACAATAAACAGAACCAAACCAAACCCCGTTGCCTGCTCCTTTGCCTCCTCCATCTTCACCGAGTGACCGTGTCTCGGGCCACCCAACCCTCTGTGGTCGGTTTCCAACCTGCAGGTCCTTCTGTCACTCGGCTCCTGCACATCTGCCCTGTTCACGTGCTGCCCTGCAGTTTGCATTTTAATGGCTGCTTCCCGCCTTCCCTGCCAGAGTCTCCGCTGGGCCTCCCCTGCCCCTATACTGCAGGCAGTCACAGCAAAATATGGATATGAGAACTGGACGAAATATATTAGAGGGAGCCGAACTAGAAACAATTGTGATGACCCTTGCTTCCCAACTACAGTTACTTTGTCCTGCAGGCCTCATCCCGTATTTATTTTGACCCCGTGGTGACCCTCTGCCACTCTGTCCTCTCGGTGGCAACCCTCAGCCCCCGGACTGGAGACTGCAGCAAATGTCCTTTGTGACTTGAGTTCTTGCGTAAATTTGAAATCTGAAAGCAAAATGGGGAAAAAAATGAAGGAGAGAGAAAGAGAGAGGACGAGAAAGTGATTGACGGGCAGGAGAAGGAATAATGTCAAAGAATTGGAAAAAAATGGAGCTGGCTTCTTGTTTCAACAGAATGCAATTTAGATCTTGTTCTACAATAAGCCATAATGAGGAACAAAATCAAATTGATTGTAACAGGAAGAGTCTCCAGGTGTCTGGGTTTTTTGTTTTGTTTTTCTGTTTTGTTTTGTTTTTCTTTCCGTTTTTTAACATAATTGCTGAGGGGAGAGGGTGGATTTCCTCTTCAATTGGTTGGGATTAATTTTGTAGTAGGAAAGGGTTAAATAACTTCCTTTTACTTGTCCATATTTCATAGTGGACATAAAAACTGAATACGACGCTCTGGCACTTTCTGGGTGACGTGGACTCCATGCCACACGGAAAGTTGCTATGTAAATATGTTGAACCTTGAAGCTAACTTGCCTCCCTACGTCCCGCATAACAAAGTCACATCTGGAGGTACAATAAAAAGGCTGGGAACTGCTATAAGGTTGTGAAATAGGACAGATGTTTCCATATATTTCTCAGCCCTCATCACTTCCTTTTTTTTATGAGACAAAGTCTCTTTTTTCCTCCAAGCTTGACATTTTTTACAACTCTATTGAGCACGCGACTGTTACTCTGGTCTATTCAACTCCTTACGCTATAATTAAAGAACACGTTGTTATTACACTTAATTGTCACTCTTTACATGTTGATCTGATTATACTGCTTTCTTCTTTTTACTAGGTAACTGAAAGTCTGTGACAGTAGCTCTTTTGCCCTATTTTGTCAGAGGTAAATAGCTTTCCCTCTAGCTTTTCACACTGGTTACTTCGCTGATGAAATTTCTGAGTGTACTTTATACACTCTGTTGTTCTCAAGCCCATAACTCAATCCCCTACTTTCTTGATTTTCTTTCTGCTGAAGCCCTGTCTGCCCAGCTTCGTGCAGACAGACTGCAGTCTATGGTGGGAGACTGAGATTCTATCAGCTCTGGACCAAGTGTCGGACCATAACAGACATCTCTGGAAAGGCAGCAGGAGCAGCCCTGAGACAGCATTAAAGATGGACTTGGCAACACAAGCAACGATTTCAGAGAAATCGGATTCCTGTGGAGCTATCGCGGAAAGCAACGATTCCTGTCACTGTTTACTGAGATGAAATGTGTGCCAGGAGACTGTGGTTCTCACAGCCAGCATTTGCCACTGTTTCTCTTTTACGAAGTACATCCCACCACTGAATTTTACACAGCTGATTTTATTTTCTATTTGGTGAAACTCTGGTTACCAACATCTCCGAATGCTGCCTTGGGTGGTGTTGTGGACCACTATCATCCTGTAGAAAAGATACAACATGTAAAAGTCAGGATTCTTGGATTGCATCTGGGTAATAAAGGATCTCCCCATTTCTAGGATGATAGGCACAATCTAAAAGGGGATACTGGTCTTGTCTCATTTTATTAAGCACGAGGGACAGCCACAGACAGATATAGCACAAACAGAAAGAATCTGCTTTTAGAGACACTAATCTTCGGCCACATTCTTCCTTGCTTAATGCCCTATCTCAGGTGAGTTACTTTCCTAGGGCTGCTTGAACATGGTTGCAGTATAAACTAGGAGGCTTTAGAAAAATAGAAATTTATTGTCTCACAATTACAGAGGTGACACATTAAAATCAAGGTGCTGGGTGGGTGGTTCTTTTTGAAGGCTATAAGGGAAGGATCTGCTTCAAATTTGCTGGGTTGTAGGTGGTGTTCTTCCCGCGTCTACATATGGACCTGTCTCTGGCCAAAATTCTCCTTTTGATGAAAGCACCAGCTAAATTGGTTTAGAGCCCGCCCTAATGACTTTATCTTAACTAATTACATCTGCAGTGATCTTATTTCCAAATGAGGTGTCATTCTTAGATTCTGGGGGCTAGAGCTTCAATCTATGAACTTGGGGGCAGGATAAAATCCAACCCATTATATTAGGTATCCAGTTTGCGTATTTTTTCTACTTCCTTCCTCCTTATAACAAAATTTCTAGAACATTCAAGGGAAGATGTTAAGTCACAGCTTTCCAAAAATACTTGCATTGGTTTGAAGTATTAAATTTTGTTAAAATTTATGGAAAAAGTCACAAAGCAGAGTAAATCTTGGTTTTGTAAACAGATTAGCTCACTAACCATTAATTTTGCAGATGTAAGGATTAGGGGAGAATCTGTGTGGGTATTTGCCTGCTTCACCTACATTCAGGACTGTTCATGTGAGTCGTCTTTGCTCGGTTTCTTAGAGAAAGAATGGTATTTGGAACAATACAAAGCAAAGAAGTATCTATTTTTTAATGTGTGAACCCTGGACTATGGCTGCAGAATCACTGGTTAAAATGAGAATTCCTGGGTCCCACTGTGCACCTGATGACCCCAAATCTCTGTGGGTGAACCCAGGACCTTTCTGACAGTCACCTGAATGAAGTTTCAGATCCATCAACATGATGAAATAAGACAGCTTATACGGAGGAATCTGGTTCATTTATAGGCGTACCATGACCTATGTGAGCATGCAGATCAGTTTTCTCAAATTTTCAAAGAATCTGAAGACTAGAAGTTGGAAATGAGAATCAATAAGAACTTGCTCATGGTGTTCTGGTCAATGAAGCAGAAAGGTGGTACAAAGCTCTGAAGACACACATCATTTTCTTTCACATATACTCCTAGTCTTTGAAGAAGTTGGCCTTCTGCCAAAAGAAAGAAGACCTTGAACCTGAAGGACAAATGACTGTGTGCTGCAGCATTTAGAAGCTGGTCTTTTCCTAATCAACACATCCAGAACAATTAGGACTATCACAGTATTTGTGATAGGTGGTTATACAAATTTACACACATACCACCTATACCTTTTGCATTTAATTTTCCATTTAACACACACAGACAATATGTATTTGTTTTCTCTGTAAGATAAAATTTCTTTATTTTTGCTCTTGGGTGAAAAAAAATCCCTGAAAACCCCAAGTATCAAAAAAAAAAAAAAAAGAAGCAATTTAGGAAAGATTAAAAGCAATTGTTCTGTTACCCTTGGCAACAGAATCTAGATGCAGCCAATCAGCAAAGTTGATATATTGTTTTGACACACGTGCACATATTTCTAACATAAATAGCAACAGAGACCTAATAACAGTAGGTTTTAAAGCTGGAAACTGATGTCATTTCAAATGTGTCAATCAAAGAGAACCCATGAAGTGTTTTTTTCTATCAAGCTGACGTTAAGTACATGCTGTACTGGCTTCCTAAGTGATGGCAGACTTCTGTCAGGCCATAGAGGAGATGCTAAATCTGTAATTACACTCTCGCTTCTTGGGATGTGTCCTTTAGCACATCTCAAAAAGGGGAAAAAAAAAAGAAAACCTGAAAAAGAAAATAAAATTTGAGTCCTACAGGAAAATTCATCTATTCACATTATCGAAAAAGTGTGCTTATAATAATGAACAAAATTAGACTAGCATTTGCTTGTTTATCCCTAAAATAGATGCATTCCTTTAGTTCCTATGTCTGTTGAATTTATGATCAATTTGTGCCAGTAAATTCTGCTATTTAAATCTTTAGGAGTCTCTCAGAAATTAGCATTTGGTAGAACAATAGGAAAGAACAATAGTATTAAGCTGTCCTGAAGGAAATAAATGGGGTGGTTAAGCCTCCAGGCCCAGTGACATTTACTGCCCAGTGTGGAAAGGGGTGGGTCACGAGTCAGAGTTCATCCTTCCCCGAATAGTGCTGGTAGGAATATTAGAAGAAAGAAAGGATGAAAGAAAGAAAGATGATAGGTGGAAAGAAAGAGATGTTCTATTTATTGAGTGCTTAAATGGGGAGTCCACCAAGCCAAGTGCTTCGCAGGTATTAGCTCAAGTGACCCTTACAGTAACTAAGCAGTGGGAATTATTCATCCCACTGTCAGACGAGGAAGCTGGGTTATTTGGGTTAGCTTCCCTCGAATGACTGGTGAATAAGTGGCAGATCTGGGGTTTTAATCCAGGTCAGTCTTGTTGCAAAGCTTCGTCTGTCATCCATGGTTCACGTGGACTCACTGGACGCCCAACTGAGTGGGCGGCTCCCTTTGTGGCAGCAGCCTCAGATGGCGGCTACGTCGAAGACTAAATACGATCCCCCCAACACATGGCTGACCTTAGTAAAATCACACAACTTCTTCGAGGCACCTCTTCCTGATCAGAGGAGAGAGTCTAATCTATTTCCTGGAGCTACAGCGGGAATCATTGAGATAGTCGATAAAACTCTTGTGCTTCTCTTGGACCCTAAACAAAAAGGAGCTTTCTCTTTGTTTTCTTTTGAAAATCTGTCCCAGGCACCAGGTAATACAATGCAATTGTAGATGCTGTTAATTTTTTGAATAAATGACTCACATAAGCATCTTTAAAGATTCTAATTATTAAAATTTTAAGATCTACCTAGTTATCTTAATAAAGGTGCAAGGATAGGTCCAGTTCAAAACCTGCTACACAATAAAATCACTAGGAAATCTTTTAAAATTACTGAATCTTGGCCTCTAAAAGGTTTTTGCTTACTCCGCCCAAGGAACCAAGAACCCATATATATTTTCTTTATTAAGGTGAAACTCATGCAACATAAGATTAACTCAGTCCTGAAGCAAATGAGACAGCGGCATTTTGCATATTCACAATGTTCTATAACCACCTTCATCATGTTCTAAAACATTTCATCACTCCAAAGGAAAACCCTGTACTGATTGGGCAGGACTCCCTATTCCTCTCTACTTGCTAGCCCTAACAACCACCAACGTGTGCTCTGTCTCTACACATTCTAGCTATTTCATTTAAATGGGATCCTACGGCACATAGTCTGCTGTGTCTGGTTTCTTTAATTTGACATAATGTTTCTGAGGTTCATTACGTATCATTACTTCATTCTTTTTTGTGGCTGGATAATATTCCATTTTATGGATTCACCGTAATTTATCCACTTAGCCGTGGGAACGGCCCAAAGGTCTGTTGATGGACCTTTGGGTCGTTCCCATGTTATGACTACAGTAAATAGTGGTTCTACAGATGCGTGTGTATGTGAATTTGTTTGTGTGACTGTTTAAATTCCTTTGAGTATACACTTAGGACTGGAATTGTTGGATCGTATGGTAGTTCTATGTTTAACTTTTTGAGGATGCCAGATTGTTTTCCACAGTGCCAAACCATTTCACATCCCCACTAGCCGTGTGCAAAGGTTCCAATTTTTCTACATCCTTGCAAAAATGGATTTTCCTTTAAAAATTTATAGACATTCTAGTGGGTATGAAGTGGTAGTGTGTTATGGTTTTGATTCTGCATTTTCCTAATTCCTGGAACTGTTGAATATCTTCGCATGTGTTTGTGGGCCATCTGCTTATCTTTCTGGTAGAATGTTTATTTAACTCCTTTAGAGTCACCTGTATAGTTTTTTTAAGGTCCCTGCTTGCTACCATGGGTGATTCTAACGTGCAAAGGTTGAGAAGAATCATTGACCTAAGGAAAAGCGAAGAGCAAATAAGAAAGAGGACGCCAGTTATTCACTGTCTTTCCCATCGCACAAGGACAAACCAACATTGTGTGTAATGCTGTCAAACAGTGTTCCACAAACCCTGCTTCAAATGACAGAACACAGTTGAGTAGAGGTGATCAGTGTATGTTTCAGGAATCTGAAGAGATATTAAAGAATAATTTTTTAAATTAATACATTTGCAGTACATAACGATTTCATTTCTTGGGGTGAGTTGATACATCTATGTAACACATCTTCATTCTTTTGTAAAGAGTGAATTTAAAAGGACTAATTTCATGTTTAATATTTAAATAAAATGTCTTACATATACAGAACATCTGTCTAAGAGAGGCCAAAAAGTTTAAGTGTCTTACTGCATTTTTTATGATTAGGGTACAGATTTTTTGACTTCTGAAAATCATGACCAAAGAAAACAACAGGGCTTGCTACTATTGAATGCAGCAGAAAGCTGCAAGTTATTTGTGTCTCTGGCCACTGTGGGCTTCCCTGTGTTCGCTCTCTCCTCTCGCTCTCTTACTTCCTTTCTGTCTCTCTTCACCTAATCCCTTCTCTTTCCCTCTCTGTCCTGTAAACCTTGCTATAGGGACAAAGAGTAGCGAGGTTTATTTGATTCTTACTCTCTGATAAGATGTGGCGTGGTCATCGTCACTTCATTTTAGTGTTGAATTTTTGGAATGCCTGTCCTGAAGTTTCCATGCCAGAGAAATGAAAAAGAAGAAGCCCATAGAAGATGCTTAGATAACTATCATTCACTTTCCAACTTAGAGAAGTAGTATTTATGGTATAGGGAATGGCATTTTCTGTAATGAAAACAGCCTTATTAGAATTTTGGTCTTAACTATCCAGCAGAAAGTGCTGCAAGTTGGGGTCTCCAGGCAACAATCTGGAGAAGGAAAGAGAAAGGCAAATGCGGGAGTGGACAGAGGAGTCAGCCGACTACTGTAGACCAGGCAAACTCTCAGCCCATCCAATAGAGAGGTCTGGAGTAAAAGTGGCCCACTGGGGGACCCATCTTAGCCCTTGATCGCTGGTCCAGGCCCTTGGATCACAGCCTTGTGCAGTCATTGGCCAGTGGAGCCCAGAGAAAGGTGTGACTTTGGCTCCAACACCAAGGCTGGTTATGAAGGAGCCTACACTGGGAAATGTCCGCGTACCACACTCCTTCCAACCACTCCCCTTAACGGGACTCTGTGTGCTTCTCCTTCCAGTTGGCCACAGGAAGTAACCTATTCACACGTCAGACCCACAAGGGCAGTTACGGTCAAGAAGCAAGAAAGGCATGTCTGTTATTTCTTTACCTCTAACCCCCTAATTTCTTTATTAAGGTGGTAGATTTTTACAGCGTATGTTGTAGATTTCTCAAAATAACACAATCCTTACCTCTGGAATTTAGTCCAGTGTTTAATGCTTATCTTTTAGACTCATCCTTTTGAGAGCTAATTCCAGTACCCAAGTTCAGTTAGGATGCAATGCCAGTTCGTAAATCCGGATAGAAAGAAGCTGGGTAGTGTGCCTGATCTATGGTAGATGATTGGTGAGTTCTGTCAAACAGATGCATGAATAATTAAATTACAGAACGAATTACAGCAAGGCCCTTTTGAATGCTGCTCCAGCACCATGATTCGAGATTCTTGAATTGTTTTAAACTATATTTTGAGATTTCTCTTTCAAATATTTGGACCATGGCAAAAAGTCAAATTCAAAATGCATTTTGCAGGGGAATTTTCCACTTAATTATAAAATCCATGTGTATTTTAAGGAAAATTCAACCCATATGTTCCATTATTTAATTTACACTTAACCATAAAACAGTTGTTTTGTAAGAGTCTGAAGTGTCCAAGAAGTGTCTGGTATTTTTCTTCCGTTTTTTCCCTCAGAAGTAGGGAGTCTTGATTAAGGCAACCTGAGAGACTCACCAGCCAGACTATCTGGGCCAAGAATGGAGCAAGCAGACCTGGGAGTCCTGGCTGGGTGTCCAAAGTGGGCAAGATGGTGTAGCCTTTTTCCTGCCTCCAGTATTGTCCCGCAGCCTGCAGTTTTCTGTTAGGCTGTGTGGGAGTTCCCCGTGAGGCCTCGGTGACCGACTCTTTCCTCTGTTTGTTTGTGGCACTCATGACAGCTGTGAGTGTGGCCTGGTGTCCAGTCACAGTGTGGGGGCTGGTCCCCAGACCACTGAGGATGCAGCCCTTGGAGGGGCCCAAGGAACAGCCCTGGTCCTGTAAAACTCAAAAGAGGGGTAGTGCTGCTTCCCAGGTTAATGTGTTGTGAAGGAACCTGCTTGAGGTATAGTTACTTATTTCTAGGATGTCCCGGGACAGGAAGAACAATTTGGGGAGATACTTTGCTAAGAATGAAAATATTATTAAATACGTGGAGAGGAGGAGATTATGATTACCAGATCTTTCCAGAAAGCTACCTGAATGGTGCTACAGATTCCTATGAAGTGGTGGTGAGTTTTCTTCACCAACAATTTAAAAATGTTTGTAGTTGAATTTAACATGAAAATTAGAACTTGGCTGGCATTATTTTAAACTCACAGCTTTCCCTTGAGTGCGGCAGCTTCCAAACACTCAGCTAAAGTTGGTCAGTGACAAGGCTGTGGTCCGTCCTCCCCTCTTAAAGAGATGTGTCCTTTTATTCCTCACTGGGATCTTGAAGGCATTTTGAACAGCCCTGCGCTCGGCCTGGGTCGTCCTTGGTAGTCCTTTTCTCTTCAGGAAACAGATACTGTTTGGTCGTGATGGGAGTAGTGAGAGAGTGAAGGTTGTGGGGAGACAAGTTTCCACCGGAAGTGGAACAGTTGGGCTGTTCACGCCCCCCCTTGTGCCCACGTGATCCCAGAAGCTGCGACGAGACAGGGTGGGGAGGCCCTCAGTGGTGTGACCACAGCAGCTCACCCGTGACCCCTGTAAAGTTAAAAATATACTAACAGTTGGAGGAGTCAAGCAGTGTAGGCCGTGTACCTGGACTATTGACTGCAGTGAGAATTAAACTTTGGTGCGTCATCATTGTATTGTTGATTTCTTCTAATTTTTTTCTCCAAGACTTTCTCTTTTCTAATTAATAAGGGAGGCATTGTGGGGGGTAGTTAGGCAGGCAGACTCCTGCCGCTGCCTACCTAGCTGGCACAAGGTTAGAGATGATGTAGCCAGAGGGAGGAATCCTCAGCTTCGGAAGAAGAGGTACACTGAAGCTGGGTGCAGAAGCCATGGGAAGGGCTCCAAATGCAATTTGCTGTAGTGTCATTGGAGAAGTAGAAGAGGAAAGAGAAGGAGGAGGAAGAGGAGGAGGAGAGAAGGCGGGAGGGAGGGGGAGAGAGAAGGAGAGGCAGAGAGAGAGAGAGAGAGAGAGAGACAGAGAGACAGAGAGTGGGGGAGAGGGAGAGAGTTGTGACTACAGAAAGTGAGTAGCCGAGTGAGCCCCGGGGATCAGACAGTAGCCTTCACCGGCACCTTCCCCTTCCCCAGCTTTGGGTGCTGCCTTCTGTAGTGACGAGAATAGGCAAGTGCAACAGATCAGAGGCGGAGAACTGATAGGATTTTTGTCATGATGCGGGTGATGAGGTCAGAAACATACAATTTCATTATTTGCTGATAGACAATCAACAGGTTGTGTGCCTCGAGAGAGAGTAATTTGAAATACCAACTGTTAGTCCAGATATATGGCTTTGAAGCCTTTCTGAAGATTGTGTAAAGATTTGAGTATTTCTAGAACCTGGAGAATCTTGGGTTCTCCAGGAATAACCTATCAAGAATGGGTGAATGGAAGGGAGGGGAGGGGAAGGGGGGGGGAAACCAAGATGTATCATGTACAGGTACAAAATAACCATGTTGATTATGATCATTATGTATGCAATGTACCAATACATGTTCTTGGTAAAAAATAATGAAAAAATAAAAAAAAAAAAAGAATGCTTATGTATAGGAGACACAAATGACCGTCACATACAAATTTAGGATGAATAAACCGTCAGTCTGGGTTCCTGTTTAACATTTTTGTAGGCAAAATCTGGAGCAGGAATAAATTCTCTTGTATTTTGTTCAGCAGATGTTCAGATAATTGAGGATAAGGAAATCAAGTTTTATAAGTCCGTGACCTTTACTTTGAGTATCTCAAGCTTTACTCCTAAGCAGAATAAATGCAGAAGAGTTAGCTTGCTGTGTCATTGTGAGAATATCATGCTAACCATGAAGGCGGGCTGAGTGAGAGGCATGAACAGAAAGGCGGGCAAGCAGCAAGTATTGTCTGCGTGGTTAGTGATAAACCAATGACTACTACTCGGAGGGTAAATTCTTTAGTATTTAAAAGAGTTTCCCTGTTGAAAACATGGAGAATCACCTGTAATGTCTTAAGAACTTGCTTGCTTGATTGTAATCATTAGGGTTGGTGGGTTCCAGGGGTGCCTTCTGTGGACTGTCCTTGAAGAAATGTTTTCCTAATTAGCTGGCTGGTCACATAATCCCAAATGTTTTACAAAACATCTATCTGTGTTGACCCGACAACATATTTTTCCTGCACCTTCAACATTTGTATTGCATATTAAATCTTCTCAACTTAAATAACAGAAGTAAATAATCAAAAGGCAAATTCCAATGACTGGACAAGACAGCAAAGATTGGTTAACCCTTTCAAGGTCCTTTAATTTTCCAACAAACCTTTGACTTGTCGAGATCAGAGCTTACCTGATGGTTGCAGCCATGGCTATTCTTTTGGAAAATATACTTCTTTCTTGGAAAGTTATCCTGTAATATATCATATGCCATCTAATAATATGTCCATATATTGTACAAAGTTTCTATTAATTCTTCTATAAAGAAAAGAGGTCAGCTAAATAAGAAAGTTTTACAAGTTGTCTTGAATTCTGGCCTTATCCAAAAGTGGTTCTTTTTGTTTGTGTCACATTCTCTTTCCAATCTGTGGGCCCTCCCTCCTGTGTTCTGTACCTGGCACATTTTTCCTTTCCCTCCTGACTTGGTAGCCATCGCTTCCTTAAAACAGAGGCTCTGGGCTCGACCTGCTAGTGGCTTTCCTGACTGGTCCTGTGGAGTGACGCCTACTTCAATTTTACTCCAATTCTGACAAACACACTCATGTATACTTAAGTGCATGTAAATGCATTCTTTTAATTTCAGGTGTGTGCGTTTTATATTCCAGAAGAGAGAACGCAAGCATAAAATGAAACGCTTAGTAAAGTCACACTTACCCCAAAATAATATTCTTTTTTTAATAACTTATTTTATTTTAATGGTACATTTTAGATGTACATAGTGATAACAGTCATCATAGGGGATTTGTACCTGTACATGACATATCTTGTTGCTTCTTTTTTTCCCATTCCCTTCCCCTCACCCCCTCCTCCCTCCCTTTTTACAAAAGCTTTTCTTCCATTTTTCCCTTCCATTTCTTATTTCTCTTGTCCTTCTGTTCCTTTCCCCTTCCCCCTGCCTTGTTCCCTTTCCCATGTGGACATCTTCTTTCCTTTCCCAATATAATACATTTTAGTCTTTATTTGCACTTTCAGTTTCTCACACTGGAGAAACTATGTGGTATTTAAACATGTGTGTCCGACTTATTTCACTTAAGAGTATGGTCTCAAGATGCATCCATTTACCTAGGAATATCTCAAGCTTATCATTCTTTATGGCAGAGTAGTACTCCACTATATAAAGAAAACCCCACTTTTTCTTTATCCATTCTGCTGCTGATGGGTATTTGGGCTGTTTCCAAGATTTAGCTATTACAAACTGTGCTGCTATAAACATGGGTGTGCATACATTGCTGCGCTATGATGCTTTTAATTCTTTTGGGAAGATACCAAGAAGTGGAATAGCTGGGTCAAATGGAATCTGTAGTCCTAGTTCCATGAGGAATCTTCACACTGATTTCCATAGCGGTTGCACCAGACTACATTCCCACCAACAGTGGAGAAGGGTTCCTTTTTCTCCACAGCCCCGCCAGCATTTGTTACTGGCTGATGTGTTGATAACAGCCATTCTTTGTGGAGTGAGGTGGAATCTCAGGGTTGTTTTAATTTGCATCTCTCGAATGATCAGCAATGTTGAACATTTTTCATATGTCTATTTGCTGTTTCTACTTCTATTCATTTCAGTTGCCCACTTTTGGATTGGGTCTTTAAATTTTGAGGGTCTGATTTTTTTGAGTTCTTTATATAGTCAAGATGTTAGTCCTTTGTTGGAGGAATAGTTGGCAAAAATTTTTTCCCGCTCTGTGGGTTGTCTTTTCGCTTTGTTGGTAGTTTCTTTTTCTGTGCAAAAGCTTTTTAATAAGATCAGGTCCCAGTTGTTGATTCTTTGTGATATTTCCTGGGCAATTGGGGATTTGTTCATAAAGTCCTTGCCTACACCTATGTCTTCAAGAGTTCGACCTATTCTATCTTCCAACAGATTTAGTGTTTCTGTTTTAATATTTAGATCTTATATCCACTTTGATTTTAGCTTAGTGCATGGGGAAAGACATGGGTCTAGTTTTAACCTTCGGCATGTGGAGAGCCAGTTTTTCCAGCATCATTTATTAAAGAGACTATCTTTCCTCCAATGAGGTTGTTTGGCCCCTTTGTCAAAGATAAGGTGACTGAGAGTGTTTGGACATGTTTCTTCATCTTCTAATCTGTTCCATTGGTCCTGGGGTCTGTTTTTGTGCCAGTACCATGCTGTTTTTATTACAGTAGCTTTGTAATATAGTTTTAGGTCAGGGATTGTGATGGCCCCTGCTTTGCTTTTGTTGCCCAGAGTTGTTTTTGTTACTCTAAGTTTCTTTTGATTCCAAATGAATTTTAAGATTGTTTTCTCTAATTCTGTGAGGTATGCTATTGGTATTTTAATTGGGATTGCATTAAATCTGTATCGCAGTTTTGGGAGTATGGCCATTTTCACTATATTGGTTCTTCCAACCCAGGAGCAAGGGATAGCTTTCCATTTTCTGATATCTTCTTCAATCCCCCTTTTCAAAGTATTGTAGTTTTCATTGTATAGATCTTTTACTTCCTTTGTTAGATTGATTCCTGGGTACTTCATTTTTGTGGATGCTATTGTGAACGGTGTTGTTTCCCCAATTTCTCTCTCAGTGAGTCTGTTGTTTGTGTACAGGGATGCTGTTGATTTCTGAGTGTTAACTTTGTGTCCAGCTATGCTGCTGAATTTGGTTTTTAAATCTATAAGTCTCCCAAAATAATATTCTTGAAAACGCCTAGAATGTGGGCTTTGTGGAGGCAGGGATCTTTGTTTTGTTTATTGATGACCCAGAGTTCCTGGGATATAGTAAGTGCTCAATAAATATTGCTCAAATAAATGAATATCCACAGTTCAACCATATTGCTAATTGTAATTGTTCTCTAAGCTAATCTCCTAGCAGAATATCTTTGGGGCTGTAAAAATAACATGTAACCTTTAGATATTTTATTTCCCCATTCATTTGATGAAATACTAAGCATCAGGTAAGCAGGTGCTTGAGTTCTCTGCTCTTTGTCCAAAACCTTCATGAGAAAATCATGACAAACTAATATTCTATGCACAGATTTCAAGTCACGGCTTTGAAATGAAATCATTGACTGCATCACCAGCCCTTATTATCTGAAAAACTATGCACTGAACTTGGCTTTTATTCTGGCGAGGTGCTTTTGAAAGGAAAACAAGCAAAGATTAATCCTTATGGTTAAAAGAAATGGCAAGATGATGGCCTGTAAAATGACATATTTTCCCATGCAGAGATGCAGGGGCCTCAAAAGGTGGGAGACAGTATTTGCTGAGCATGCAAATTCTTTTGGAAATATTTGGTCCTGAAATGGCTAAGAATTCACACCTGTAAAATTCCTCCTTCCTTCAATCCCCATAACTAATTTCTCAACTTATTATTGTGTTTGAATGAACTGAAATCACGCAGAAGGGAAATGCTTGTCAGGAGTGCTTGCTCCGTCTGAGAAAGGAAGTATTAATCTGGTCAGGTGACAGGAAGGAGTCAGAGCAACACGCAGGGACCCGGTGGCCTGAGATCTATAAAACATGTCAGTTACTAAGGGGATTCTCGGCAAGGACAGAAGAGGCAGAGGGGGAAGTATTCGGGTTGCATTTCTGGGCGGAGTCCCCTCTCCCCTAAACCCAACACTCTGAGAACTGAAACTTGGCCCCTTGCAAGATTAGGCTTCCCAAATTAGCTGTCTTTGGTGACGGCAAAAAATACCCGCCTGTGCCCTTAAGCGAGACTCCACCTGAGTGAGAAACCAGAAGCGTGGCCCAAACCCAGAACAGGTGTTTAAGGGGGAGCCGGAGGCAGCAGGCTCCCACACGCAGAAGCTTTGAGGGCGTTGCTGTAGGGATTTGGCTGCAGGAGGAGCTTTTATTACTGTTAAGTAAAATTAAAGGCAGATTCTGTACTCCTGGCACAGGGGCATATTTGCTGGCTTGCTTGGAAATCCTAAATTTTGTTGCACTTTTAGAACGTGGGCATCTTTTGTTGCTGTCAAAACCTGCCGTGAGAAGTGATGTTTAAGTTTCAGGTTGTCAAGATGTTTCCAAATGTATTGTTGTTCTTCTTACCTTTTCAAAATATATGCTTAAGTGTAACCTCTGTCAGCGCTGTCCTAAGGAACACAATGTCGGAGACAACCTCCCAGTTAGGGTCCTCCTGCAGGCTCAAGGTTCCTCTGTGATGTGAATGGGTGAGAATCACTGTGATCATGTTTTATAAAAGAGAAGGTTGAGCCATCATGGAAAAATGATTTTTGGTTTCTTCTACTGAAAGCTTTGTACCAGAAAATGCATACTGCACCTCAAAAAGGTAGTCTCTGTTTAAAACAACTTACAAAATCACGGTTTAGGGGTTGTGATGTTTCTCCAATTTTGATCTAAATTGGTCCCCATACTATTAATTCTGGCTACCCCTCTGTTGTGTCCTCTGTGCATTTAGGACAACGTGGGCGGGCAGGTGTGAGTTTCCTGTATCCCTGTACCCAGCATCCCTGCTTGGCACATGAAAGATGGGTGATGCATTTCTCTTTCAGGAATAAATGCTTAAAGAGTAAATATAAGCAATATATTTCTATTTGAAAATATTAAAGAAAAAGTGTGTTGAAAGAGTTGGGGAGACTTAATCTAGGTAGAAAAGCAATAAAACCTTCCTATTGCTTGAGATGATTACAACTGTTCAAACGAATATTATAGTATATATCTTTTCATTTTCTCTTTTGACTTCAGCACTATGTGAGAAACAAGGACTAAGAACAGGGGGTAGATGTGGGCAGCAGCTGGTGTTTCTTAAGGATTCACGGGCAGGGTGCTTATGGTGGTCTTGTGAGGAGTTATTCTCTAGGACTTTGTCTCCATGGGCTTTGAATGTTCCAAAGAGTCTTAAAGGTGGATACAGATTCAGAGTGAAGAAATTGGAGGTAATTTAAGGACACATTTACTATCTTACTTAAGTTTGTGTTTTAGTTACTTTTCTCTCGTTGTTGGGACAGAATACTCGACACCCAAAGTTAGGGGAAGAAAGGTTTATTAGCTCACAGTCTGCAGAGGTTTCAGTCTATAGTCCCCTGGGTCCGAGGCAGGGTGGCATGGCAGAGGCAGGGCGGGCCTGGCAGCCGACCGACAGGCCGACCGGCAGCAAAGTAAAGTGAGGAAAATGCAAGGAATGTATGCAAATAAGCAATGCAAACAAGCAGCTAGTTAGCTTCTTCCTGTATCTTTTATCTAGGCTACCTGCCCCCAGGGTGGCCCGCACTCCCACCCCCAATCTCTGTCTCACATCCTTGATCCCAGCAGAACCATGCCAAACCGATCAATGGATCAATTTAGTAATCACACACTCTAGATCCAGCTATCTCTTACCACGTGAGGCTTTGGGGGGACATCTAGACACAAACCATAACAGTGTGAAAAGACATCTTGCTGGATTGTGAAGTTTTAGTGAGGTAAGGGGGGCGGGCTCTTGTTCCTAGAAGACTCTACCGGACTGAAGATTAGGTCTCCACTCCCAGATTTTCCCTGTATTGGTGATGCAGGCTTCGCAAAGTCATTTAGCCACTTTGAGCCATAATTCTAGACCTCAAACTAGAGAAGAGAAACTTTTCAGCCCTAAAAATCTGTCAGGGTTTTTTAAAAAATAAATTTGGTCCTTAATGTCTTGCTTTGAGGATGTTATGTAGACCTTACAGAAAAAGATTCTCTGCATTTTTAATAGTTGTACAATTTCACTCTTTTAGTGAAACATGAAGGACAAGAAAATTTCAGCTTTCTGAGGGAAAATAAAAATCTATCTTTCTGTAGCAAACATGCGCAAGTATAGCCGTTTGGAACATGAGGCTGTAACAAAGTTTCAGGAGTCTCGCCTTGTGGTTTCTTAACCTAAATGCAAAGATATTCATAGAAAGAAAGAGCTTCGCAAAGCCACAGTGAGGAGGACAGTGGTGGAACTCTCATTCGGCCATAGATGCGTGTGGACGACTATCCTACCTGAACCTGCAGCTCTTCCTATTGGCCGGCGGCGAGACACTCTACTGCCCAGAGTAGCGGAGGGAGTTCATGGGCTTCCTGAAGTGTTCGGTTGTTATTCATGATAACTTTGCTTTGGCCCTTCTCTGGAGAAATAATTCTGGATATTTTGATGAACAGGATATCAGCGGCTAGGAGGAGTTGGGTCTGGGAAACTGGCCAAGAATCTGGCCAGGACCAGAAGTGAAATGGGCCAAAGGGGAGTCACCGAGAAAGGAAGAGAGTAACAGAGTAGTGTGCGCATTGTGGGCTGGTTAGGCGGAAGGCTGCTACTCTGTTCATTCAATAAGTACTTAACAAGAGGAATTCAGGTCACTGGGGCCTTTACCCAAAACTCTGCATCTACTTATATTGCTGTACTGTAATAATTTATATCTTTGTTATCTCTCCTGGTAGTCTGGACTCTGTGAACACAGGGACTGGTTCCTTCTGTCCCTCCAGACCCGTTTCCTGGCTCTGGCCTTGGCACATCATTCTACTTTTGCCATGAATTCTAAATTGCCCCCAAATAGCCATTTTGTAGAAAATACCCAAGGAAGAAGGGGTATGACTAGTGAGCTATTGTTTAATCTTACTAAAAAGCGTACTTACCTTTGTTGAACACCGCAAGTTGGCCTCTAAGCCCTCTGAAAGTGCCAATAATGTGTCTATGGGAGACTCTCTTTTCTGATAACGTGTCCATGGGAGGACTTTCAGAGATGGGTACCGGAACTGACATGGGTCAGTCTGAAAACAGCGCACTTCTCTGAAATCCAGGGTGCAGGAATAGTCTGTTAATTGGCATGTGAATAATGCCAAAGACTTGTCATATGTTCTTACAACCTTCTAGCTATCCTGAAACCTTACAAATCTATCCATCTCTTCTTGTTGCTCTTTATTTTTATAGTTTTGTTATACAAATCAAAATTATTTCCAGTACAATGCCAATCTTCTCAGGGATCCATATGTTTAAAATAAAAGGGATTGGGAGCACACATAACATCTTTCTCTTAGAAGTAGCATAAATTCTTAAACTAACAAAGCTCTATGATCCTTAAGAGTACATCTGAGTAGTTCTATAAGGGCCTTTTTTTTTCTCTTTTTATAAAATCATTTATATGTATACCTCCCTAATAAACATTTTATATGTGCCTTTGGATTTTTTCCCCTCGAGAAATCCTGTTCATAGGGACACTGCTGTTCAAGGTAAATAATGACACGATTTTGGCCTTTATGATTCCAAACACCAGTAATGTCCTTTCTTGGGCCTTTTCACGATTTGTCTAATCCTCTGTCGCCCTTGCCATCTTAGGCTGGTTGCCGTTCGTGTCCACAAGAGATGAGCAGCAATACCATTATAGGATTCCCTAACAAAAGACTTTCACGATCATTTTCTAGCATCTTGGAGATTGACAAGGTCCCCTCCTGTTTCCCAAGCCCATTTCCCCCCTTATTCCTGGTGATTTCTTTTCTTATACACCAGAAAGAAAGCACCTTGCTGAGTGGTGACCTCTCTCGCTACATGGATACCTACTAGAAACAACAAACCTCACGTGTTAAAACTGCCCCTTGATGTGTTGGGATTGGTGTGATGGTTCCTGTTTGATATACTGGGCTGCTTGGAGCTGCCTTTAAAAAAATCAATCCATATTAAAAATAAAAGTTCCTTTTGAAAATTACTCTTCATATTTCTTTTGGGGGGATTGTGCCATAAACCAGCTAAAAGTGCTGAAAAGTGTCATATAATGAAACCACCAGGACTCTAACAGGCGAAAAGGTCTTGAGTAATTACAATACTTTTCACTTTTCAATTGATGGTTCACTTTATCTGTAATGTCTGTTTTTTTTTATTGAGAAGGCTGCAAACTTTCAAAAGATTTTCAAGGTGTCAGTTTTAATCTTTTGTACAGTTTCTTTCAAATTGATAAGTATATATATTTTGTTTTCAAAATGTGTAGAAAATAATTACCTATGTTTCTACTGGAAGGAATAACTATTCATTCACTGTTAATGACAATTCCCCTGAAATATTATCTTCCATCCTTTTTACTAGATTTTCTGTTTCTTTTTGGTATATGGCAAATCATAAATACCGATGAATAACTTTAAAACAAAGAGCAGTTTTTAGAAGAGCAATACAGTAAGGAGAGTTTTTAAAAACAATCTTTACCATTTCTGATTGAAGAGAATCCCTTGTCACGTGTGTTTCCTGAGCACGATTTTTATCATATGTACATAGGCATGTGCATGTTTACATGCAGAGTCTACCTATGTGTACATACACTGTTCATTCTTAAAAAATATGTTTGATAACGTACCCTGTCGTGTGAAGAATGTTATCAGGCGTGTTTTTGAAATGCTGGGTTCAAACACAAGCCTGCCAGGTGTGGCGGCTCCTGCCGCACTGATGAGGTGGCTCAGGCAGACAGCCAGGCGAGAAGGGTAACTAATGGGGAGCAGCTGTGTTGGTTTAATGGCCTGCGAAAGGATCAAACTTGAGCGAGGTTGTTGCAATGCCCTAACCACAGATAAGAGTTTGGTTGGTTTTTCTTTCACAACTCAGGTAAAATATGGGAACATGAACACCACTCCTCATGTAGACTCAAAGGATTAAGGGACATTTAGGGCAGGATTTGAAGAGTGTAGAAAAGCGAATGTTCAGCCTTTGCTTGAAGGAAGGAATGTTCCTATCAGCCAAAAGAATTAAGTTAAAACGAAACAAAACAAATCAAAAAAAGAAAAAAAAAAAAAGAAAAGAAGAAGATGAGCATCATAATTGCATAGAGATTGGTCAGTTGTGTCTCCAGTTTATGACTGGATCTGGGTGGGAAGCAAGTCCTGACCTCTCCCACGGGCTCGGGGCCCTCCCTCAGCCGAAGTCCAGTGCTCACTCAGCTCCTTGGGCTCCCTGCTCTGATCCTGTGAAGTCAGCCGCCAAGTCACCAAACTGCGTTCATTCTGCTTCTTGCAGGGTACCTTCCTGCATCCACATTCCATGACCTTTGCCACGAGACCTTCCCAGGCAAGACACAGTGGTGCAGAGTGCCTGGCCTAAGTTAGATCTGTACCTGTGTTCTGGGTCTTTTATTTATTTGATTTAGGACACTGAGGCTGTTTAATTCCTCTGAACCTGGATTGAGGTTTTCCTCTTCTGTAAACCAAAGATAATGTTGACTGCTTCTGTGTTAGCAATTAAAAACTATATAGATCCTAGCTGTCATGTATTGAGAGTTTGTTATGCGCCAATAATTGAATCTTTATAATAATCAGGGGGAGGTATTTTAACGCCCCTTTTTCAGCTAAGAAAAATAAGATCAGAGAGATTAAGAAAATTACCTTAGGTCACAGAGCTAGAAATTGGCAGAGATAGGGCTCAAACCCAAAGGGGTTTTGTTTCTTTTAATAATTTCGCAGGCAAAATGTTTTTGCTGTCATTATTTCTCCACTTTACCTTACAGTTTGAGTGAAGGTTATAAGTGATGTATGTAAATTACTTAGAGCATTTAATAAAGCTTTTATTATTCATGTATCTCAGCTTGTCTATCTTTTCATATTCGTTTTCCCCTAATATATATTTTAGCATTAACTTCAGTTCTGTTAATATTTTGTAGTAAATTCATGGGGGAATCTTTCATTTATGTAAGGCCGACTTTACTCCTGGAGGAAGCAGGAGGTGATTTCTGAGGTGTGATTTTGGGCAAGCATTTTCTAAAATTTCTATGCTTTTTCTTAGGGCATGGTGGAATGCCTTTTATTTTTTAATTAATGTGGTACTTAAAAATACAAAGTCATCCCTACCCTGAGAATATTTTGCGTTGAACATATTCATTCAAATTAACCTCCATTAAGTACCCAATAGGGCTGTCAGAAACTATTTTAGGTATTATACTTGAGATAAAAAGACAAAGTCTCCTTTCAGTCCCTAATTCTAATTCAACGTGCGGAGGAGGGTCAATTGCCTACATTTGCTCTCTCCAGCATAGTAGCTGTTCATCACATGTGGCGACTGAGCGCTTGAGATGTAACTAGTTTATGTTAGGATATGCTGGAAGTGTAAAGTATACACTAGATTTCACAGTCATTATGAGAAAAAATGTAAAACAGCTCATTAATAATTTTGTAATGATTACATAGGGAAATGAGAATATTCAATTTTGTTTATATTGGATTAAACACATTTTAAAAATACATTTCATCTGTTTCTTTTAATGTGACTACCAGAAAATGTAATGCCCCATCTATGACTCACATTGTAGCTCACATTATATTTCCATGGAGCAGCATCAGCCTGGAGTAACTGGCAAGTGTTTTGGAGGATGAGTTAGAAATTATCCTTTGTATGTATTTCATTTTACAGGAACTGGATCATGCTGCTAATAACCGGTTTGTGACCATGTTTTTTCTACTCAATGCTGTAGGATGTCATTCTGTAACTGAATGGTGGTTCATTATTTAACTTGGGCCTGTGACCAGCTGTGGATTGGAATAGCCTCAGAGTAGGGTTGGAAGCATGTCTTTGTCCACTTTCTGCTCCTGTAACAGAGTATTGCAGACTTTGTATTTATACAGAAGTTTACTTCTTACGCATAGAGCCTGGGAAGTACAGAACTGCAGTGTGGCACCTGGCAAAGGCTTTCTTCCTGTGTCACAGCGTGATGGAGGGTATCACATAGTGACGGTGTGTGGGACAAACAGAGATGGTTTTTACGACAGTCACCCCAGTGATAACTAACCCGCTTCCGCAATAAATACCCCTTAAATGTTCCACTGTTTACTGTCACAGTGACAATTAAATTTCAACTTGAATTTAGAGGGGACATTTACACGGTGACAAGCCATGGGGTAGAATGTGGAACGTCACAATTAGAGGGTAAGTAGTAGGACAGATGCTTCATTTGAGAGATGAGCAAAATGAGTACCAGAGGTGACAGGTGGCCTTTCTTTGGCCTCTTTTTGAAGTGAACTTGAGTATTACCACGTACTGTGCTCTGTGCTAAGCATCATCTCAACAATATTGCTGACAAATGTACGTGGTAGACTCGGTGGTTACTTGTATTCTACAAGAGAAAAATGAGAGTCTCGAGGATCACAAAGCTAGTAAATGACAAAACTGGAACTTTAACCAAATTTACTTGCCTTCAGTCTGATTTATTTTTTTCTTTTTTGAGACAGGTGGTCTCACTGTGTTGCCTGTGCTGGCTTCAAACTCTTGGCGCTCAAGAGTTCCTCCTGTCTCAGCCTCTTGAGTAGCTGAAAGTACAGGCACATATGCTTACATGGCTGGCTCCAGTCACACTTTCTGACCATTATACTGGGAACTCCTGGATTTTTATGGTGATTTTTACTATTATTAGTTTGGTGCTGGAAATCGAACCTGGGCTAAGCACATGTTAAGCACATGTTATCGCTGAGCTGTGCCCTTGGCTTTCCAGATTTTAGATTTAACAAACTGATAATTTTTAATGGAAAAGCGTAAGATTGCTCACATTTTATTTAAGCATTAACACAACAAATATTGCTGCTACTTCTACCATTATTTCTTTTTTTTTTTTTTTTTTTTGTGGTGCCGGGGATCGAACTCAGGCCCTTGTGCTTGCAAGGCAAGCACTCTAATCACTAAGCTAAATCCTCAGTCCCTCTACCATTATTTCTTATAGCCACCATTACATAAAAATAAGAGCATTTAAAAAATTTAAAATTTTGAAAAAATGTAATTTTATTTTTTAAAAAAAGAACCTCATTCTCTTGCTCATAATTTTCAGATTTCACGAGGGAATGTGGACTGCAGAGACCCAGCCAGGCCCTGGGCTGGGACTGAGCTTGGGAAGCATGAGGGAGGAACTCAGGGCAGGCAACGCCAGCTGCCTGACTGTGACTGGGCCGGGATTTCTTTATCGCACCACATCTGGGTGGGCTCCTTCTTGGGTTATTTATCATTCAACCCCAGGGACGAACGGCTGCTTGTTTCCATCCTGGTTGTTCTGCAAGGACGGGAAGCATAAGGTGAGCTCCGAATCCCCTTTCGGAAGAGTCCTTGGCCTTCGAGGACCTGGCTCCAGTGCGCCGCCTTTGTGTTCTGGAGCAAGCGGACAGCATCGACACGCCGCAGTGGCTATCACTATGTCAACTCCTTTTTGTGTACGGTTGGCATCTCCTTGTACTGCTTCCCTTTGCCAGCCTAATAATCCCAAGCTCCTCTTGCAAATCCGATTCCTCTATGACTTGCTGCTTCACGAGTCTGGAGGTAGGTATGACGCAGACTTCGCTGGTCATTTCCCAATACGGATCCCATATCAGCAAATCGTTTGTAGTTCATGATTATAAAATGGCACGTATTTTGAAGTGGTTTTAGTTTCTCTGTAGAAAAACAAGCTGCAAATACTTTTGTCAAGACACTTAGTGTGTTGTGTCGACTTTGTTATACATAAGACTGGAATCTCTTGACTTTGAATTAAGTTAGATAGCAAAAGCAACACAGGTTAAATATCAGTCTCCACAGCATTAAAAGAAAAAAGTTAGGTGACAAATGAAGGATTGAAAAGAGGAGGGAGAGTGTCGGAACGGGGCCTTGCATCTATGCTGGTCAAGATACCATGTCAAAGCGCATGTACTAGAATAGAGAGAAATCTTCACTGTTACTTTCACTAATTACAAAATAGTTGCTTGTTTTTATATTTCCTTTTTAAAAGTAATATTTTAAAATCCATTTTAGATCTCATTCAATTGCACATTGACTATAATAAATGTTACATGATGCCAACATTTTTAATCTTTCCCTATTTGGGAAACAGAAGTTCTAGTCCCTATTTTTCCATAACTGTTTTTTAATTGATGAAGGAAATTTTTCTTTTATCCCAGGGTTACTAACCTTCCTCAGCCTTTTGTGTATTCCCCAATCAAAAGGTTTTTGATTATCTAAAGAAATGACACCCACTGGTTTGCCTTTATAGATCATTTTGTTACCTCTTTCAAAGCATCTTAACAGGTTGGGGAGCCCAGATTTACCCCAACAAAAGCCAGGCTGGTCGCTCCCTTTTGTAACCTCTGCCTCTAAGCAATTTATAACTTTCTCTTCAGTGCACGGCTGAATTGGTTATACTGGGATCCAAGAGCAGCTGTGGGGGGTCCTGGATTGTTTTCAGGGGTCATTAGAGGATCTTTCTAGAAAATTATGGCAGCACAGAAATAGTGCTCAGAGGGGTAAAGAGAAAAACTTCTTTTTTTTTCAGTCCCTGTTGATTTCTATTTTTATTTAATCATTTTAATTATTTTCAACCGCTGAAAGTGTAGATGAGTCCTGTGTTATCTCAGGCTTAGCACAGTGAAAACTAGAGCGAAGGTTAAACTAAAGTTGAGGGGAAGGAGAGGATGGCTTTGGGGCATAGCCTTGGAGAGGAGAAAGAAGAACTTTTAGAATTTTAAATTCTAAAGGGAGTTTTTACTTAACTTTCACTAGAAATTTAGAATTTAAAATTACAGCGATCATTAGATGGAATGAAGGCAAAACTCATGCTATTGATGAGCTTAGAAAGGGGCGCTAGGCAGCAATTCAGTCTTTCGTTTTTCTTTTTTATTCTGCCACAGAAGTGACACATGAATACTTTCTCTTTGTAAATATGTTAAACAAAACATATAGAATGCAAGTGTCTCCTTAGCTTGCATTCCTTTTCTTAAAGGAAGCCATTAGTCTTTCAGATACACCCTCCCGGTCCTTTTTGAAAATTTACATGTACACATATATAATGCAAATGTACAGATTATTATTTTATTAATTAATGAATTTATTTATTGCAGTACCCACTACCTCACACAGGCTAGGAAGCATATTTTTAAAAATTTATATAATGAGGTCCTTATTATATAAATTGTTTTTAATGACTTGCTTTTTTACTTTATAGGTGTCTTGGAACTTTTTATATGTTAATATATGTAGGTTTACTGTGTCCTTTTTAGTGGCCACACACTGTCATAATATATTTATACCAAAAACTATGCAATTAATGCCCCGCTGATAGAAATTTTCTATTTCTAAATTTTGTTATGACAAACGATAGAGCCTAAATCTCTGGATGAACATGCAGAAGAATTTCTTTTTTTTTAAATTTTATTTTAATGGTACATTTTAGATGTACATAGTGATAACATTCATCATAGGGGATTTGTACCTGTACATGACATATCTTGTTGCTTCTTTTTTTCCCATTCCGCTCCCCTCACCCCCTCCTCCCTCCCTTTTTACAAAAGCTTTTCTTCCATTTTTTCCTTCCATTTCTTATTTCTCTTGTCCCTCTGTTCCTTTCCTCCTCCCCCTCCCTTGTTCCCTTTCCCATTTGGACATTTTCTTCCTTTTCCCAATATAATACATTTTAGTCTTTATTTGCACTTTCAGTTTCTCACACCAGAGAAACAATGCGGTATTAAAACCTGTGTGTCCAGTTTATTTCACTTAACAGTATGGTCTCAAGATGCATCCATTTACCTAGGAATATCTCAAGCTTATCATTCTTTATGGCAGAGTAGTACTCCATTGTACAAAAGAACCACATTTTCTTTATCTATTCTGCTGTTGATGGGCATTTGGGCTGCTTCCAAGATTTAGCTATTATAAACTGTGCTGCTATAAACACGGGTGTGCATATATCGCTGCGGTATGATGCTTTTAATTCTTTTGGGAAGATACCAAGAAGTGGAATAGCGGGTCAAATGGACTCTCTAGTCCTAGTTCCCTGAGGAATCTCCACACTGATTTCCATAGCGGTTGCACAAGTCTACATTCCCACCAACAGTGGAGAAGGGTTCCTTTTTCTCCACAGCCCCTCCAGCATCTGTTATTGGCTGATTTGTTGATAACAGCCATTCTTTGTGGAGTGAGGAGGAATCGCAGGGTTGTTTTGATTTGCATTTCTTGAAAGACCAGTGATGTTGAACATTTTTTCATATGTCTATCTGCTCTTTCTACTTTTTCATCTGAGAAGTGTCTATTCATTTCTGCTGCCCACTTTTGAATTGGGTCTTTAAACTTGGGAGGTCTGATTTTTTTGAGTTCTTTATATATTCGAGATGTTAGTCCTTTGTTAGAGGAATAGATGGCAAAATTTTTTTCCCACTCTGTTTTTTCTTCACTCTGTTGGTAGTTTCTTTCATGCAGAAGAATTTCTCAAAAGTGGAGTAGCTGGCCTCGTTGACTCAACTATTACCAACATCTCATTAGGATACCCACCTTCGTCATCTACTGCCCACACCACACAGAGATGCTTATTTCTGAAATACAAATCGTGTTGATTATCTGCTTAAAACCATTTGACAGGTTTCTCTTGTTTCTGGGTAATGATCTGGCTCCTTCATGTGACTTGTTGAGTCCTGTCTCTGGCCCTAGCTTATGCCTCATTTGGGTTTCTGATGGTTTTTATGCTTCAGATTCTGAAATCCTTAGCCTTCCTTTCATGCATATAGGCATCCACACCACAGGTTCTTCTGTCTGCACCACCTGCCCGCCCAGATTCACTCATCTTTGGATCTTAGCTCAAAAAATTTTCTCCAGGTTGCTTTTCCTAAACCATTCCAGTCTCCAACCTGCACACTATGCTGGCATCTATAGTACACCCTGCTTCCTGGTGAGATGTCCCTGTACATATTCTTTCATAGGGCTCAATTCTTCCCATCTTGGGTGCCACCATTTAGGTGAATCCTCTACAGGCTCCCTGTAGTTTTCTGTCTATCACAACCATCAGTGATAATGTCTGGACTATAAGATTCTTAAGTATCTCCTAAATTCTAAAGAACATCAAATGACGTTGCCAAGCCCAGCGTGGCATGTGGTATTAAGAAAGGCATTTCTCTGACATGGGCTGTCTCCAGTGGGAAAGGCGCGTGTGGCAATGGCCGAGAGGGCAGAGATGGGCTACTCTCTACGTGAGGGATTTCTTGATTATCGAACTCCCCCCTGTCGTCTGGAAATTCTGGTAAAAGTGAAGGTTGACGCACACTCCAGTGCACCTCATCGTGCCGAAAGGGCCCTTAGAAATCTCTAGTTTCTCGCTCCTCAAAGTGCGACCTTACAAACCAGCAGCGCCGCATCATTGTGAGCTTGTTAGAAATGTCTCCGCCTGGGCGTATCGAGCCAGAGTCTGCATTCCCCAAGCACCCGGATGCCTTGTTCATCACGCAAGTGTGAGAAACGCTACCCCAGTCCTCAGTGTGGCTGTATATTAAAACCATCCTGAGAACTTTTAACAAACGTTAATTCCAGCCCACCTCCCAGAGACGGTGGTTCTGTGGGTCTGGGGAGGCCGGGCGGGGTCCTGCTGCTGCTTTTTAACTTCCCCGGTGATTCTGAAGTGTAGGATCCAGGGGACTGTCCCTGCTGGGACTTGAGACTGTCCCTTCTGATGGCAAGTCAGCAGCCGCATTGTGTTAGACCCTTTCTATAGTCCAGCAGCACTGCGCCGCCCAAGTCCTCCAGTGACCCCTCAGCAACCTTACAAATGACACTCCAACACCACATTTTGTTTCTCAGCTGGGAAATGGAATTGGCTACAGTGAGGACAGCACATAAGGTGCAAAACTTTTCCTTTGGGTGATCTCTGTCCCTGTACGTCTCCTTTTCACCAAGCATTCTTACCATGAGACACCTTGCTCTTGCTTGGGGTTGCAGACCAGTCACCCCCCCACGAAGTTCCCAGCTCGCTCCCATGATGAGGACGATGTGCCGTGCCCCTCTTTTACGCAAATCTGCAGCACGCCTAGAAGATGCAGCCTCCTGAAATGATGCCTTTCAGAGAAGACCACCTTTTCTAAATCCCCAAGAAGGGCCCACACACCCAGGAAACACACATGAAACCCCAGATAATTTGGCACCTGTGCCTGAAACTAGCAAGTTCGCCGCTGGGCTTTGGTTTCTAAGGAAAAGTCTTGCCCAGGCTCTTATTTACGCCTCACAGGCTGCTGTTCTCAGCAACCGAGAGCAGCCCCCACCTCTGTGCAGGTGAGAATGTTTGCCGCTCAGAAAGCTGGTAATCCTCGGTGGAGAAGTAAGTGCTTAGCGCGCTGGCTGGGAGGGTCTCCGTGCCTTCGCTTTGGAATGTGATATTATCACTAGATTAAGAGGCTAGACACCTGGTGAGGAAATATTAGCCTTATTCTGTCTGGGCGTTTTTGATGTCTTCCTGGATTATTGCTGGTTGGAGTGTTTTCTATTCTATTAAAGATTATGTGACCCCAAGCACCACAAAAATAAACCTGAAAAAATAGAGGAATGTCCTCATGGAAAAATATCTGTTAAATAAAAGGAATACTATCTAGACTGGCTTTTTTCAACTATTTTCAAAATTTATATTGATCAGGTAGAAAATCTTCACCTTTAAATGGAAATGTCATAAGTTAGACAAATCACTTGTAAATTGTTTACTTGGATTCAGTTTACCCTCCAGGTAAAGATATGTACGTTTCCTTGCATGTTCATTCATAATGCCACAAAATGGCAAACTTGACTCTGTAGTTTCAAGGGCAATTTTTGAAAGCTCTCTTGAGAATGGATGCAAATAAAAAAAGAACAGTGTAGTTGTGTCCCAAGAGAATATTACTTTGTTCCCGGGTGACACCAATGGGAAATGTAATATGGAATGAAATTAGCCAAGTTCAAGAAGTTGAGGCCCATTGGGATGATTGTGCAGAAAATAGGCAGCCCCTCTCAGAGGCTCGGAGTGGTCTCAAGGCATTCTGATCTCTGATCCTCTGGGAAGACTTCAAATTCTCAAACTCCCACATTTTTGATAAGTCACTGCTCATTTCTAAAAATTCAGTTCATAGAAAAATAATTGGGTAGAATTGTGAGTCTCCTGTTTGTGCTTCAGTACTTAGCAATTTCTTTGAAGAATTGTTCAGGAATGTTTTTCTAAAGCTCCTACATAGCCTTATGAAGAAGTTAAAACCCAAACATAAAGAATTGAAAGAAAGAAAGAAATGTAGTACACAAGAGTTCTCAAATTTAAGAAAAAAAATTAACAAAGGCAGTAGGCATTTGTTGTTGTTTGATTTTCTTTTAAAATGAGATATTAAAACCTCATAGAAAATACAATATTATTAATGTCAAAGTGCCCTCTGTTTAACCTCATAAACATTTTTCTGTATTTACCTTGAATTTTTAAAAAAGGAAATACAGGTACAGTTGAAATCTATTGTATATCCCTCTACTTTTGCATTCACTACACTGTAGTGATTTTTTTGTTTTCGCTACATAAGTTTGTACCAGTAATCGCTAGATGATATTGTTTTGTATAAAGTTTATGTACATGGTAATACATATATACAATACGTTTTGCAAGTGTTACTTCTTTTGCTCTAAGTTGTATTCGTGAATTGTTTCCTATGTTGATTCACATAGGTCCAGTTAATTCATTTCAGTTCATCAGTTGTTTGATTCCCTTGTTGATGATGGATATGTCTGTGGTTTGTAATTGTTAATCACAATGTTATGTATCTTTACAAGTCTCTGTGTGCATGATCCTGAAGGTTTCTATAGCTCTAGACCAAGGACTAGAATTGCTTGGTAGAAGGAAGCTGACATTCAACATTATTAGTTATTGCCAAAATAGCAGGACTTTTTAATCCAAAAGATATGTATGATAATTTTGAATTCCAATGATGTAATATTAAACCTCTAAATAAGCCTGATAATACAGTGTAGATTTGCATTCCGTAGCCTGCATCTGGGGCACATGCTCAGCTTTCTGATCCAGGCATCCAACAGGGATATTATATGTGACATCTTCTGCCTTTGTAGTCTAGTATATATTCTCGTCCTTTCTCCACTCATTCTTTTGACAGTAGCAATAACAAAATGGTAGAAGTCACCTGGCTGTAACATCTTCACCCTTAAAATGACAGTCACAGATGAATTGGAATTATACACAAGAGGCATGTGGATGAAATTAAAAACAAGTATCAGTTGAAGGACTTAGCTAGAAACAATGAAATGAATTTGAGAGCAGGGTTGAGGGAAAAGTATATTCCATCTAAAACTAAGTTCTGATCTTAATTGTAGAGAGGTAACTAATACTAGTATATTAATTAGATAAAAATGAACTTTCTTTAGTCAAATCTCAATACTTCTAGACAGCTGAATTGAAGAAAGAGACCCAGAGCACTTTTCAAATTACAATAAAAATTTCTCATTTTAAAAACAAAGAAACGTGAGGTTTCCATATATATAGGACTTCAGTAGTTATTTTAAGGGTTCCATGATAGACAAATTTATTGGAACTTATTTTTTAAGTCAAATTGAGTCCAAATCACAGCGTATTACATATAGATAAGGTTAAAGTCCTTAAATTAGTCCATAAAAGAGAAGGGATGGAGTCACTTATTTTCTGTCCATTTTTAATCTATGGATTCTCTCTGTCTTTCTGTACCTCTGCACTTACAAACCATTGATCGGGGTGTGCTGCTCCATAGAAGAGCCTGGGCAGTTCCCACCATCCTAGGAGAACGGAGGAGTGAGGTTCAACAAGTGGTAAATATATGCTTGTGCCTATAACCCAAAGTGCATTCATCCACCCTTGCAACTGTCATTGATGGTTTTCTGCAAAAGTTATGCTCATCAGCTAAGATAGGCTTAGAAGTCACTCGCAAGGCCTAGATCATGGGGAAGAAGATCAAGAGATAGACGGCTTTTAAAGGAGTGGAACGTTAGAATAAGTAGGGGCGTTCTGTAAAAGCATCCACATTCTCCAGGATAGTTTTGCTTTTTCCTTGTACCTGGTGTTTGGTTTAGATCTTCAGTGTGCCCTGAAAGCCCACATGGCAAAGCCTTGCTCCCTAGCTTGGCGCTGTAGAGAGGTGCTGGAAACTTTAAGAGTTTGGGCCAGTGGTAGGTCTTTAGGTCACTGGGAGTGTGACCTCAAAGGGGATTGTGGGGCCCTGGCTTCTTGTTTTTCTCCCCGCCCACGAGATGAATGGATTTGCTCCGTGACATGTTCCCAGCATGATGTGCTGCCTCGGCATTGGCCCCAAATCAGTGGGCACTGGAATCTCCCAAACCGTGGGCCCAAATACACCGTTTCTCTTTGTAAGGTGATCTAAGGTAACTGCTAACTAACACACCTGGCCCTTACACCGCCCCACTGTTTCTTCCTTTGAAATGAGGAATACTAATCTAATAGTAAACTCAATTTTGGTAGCCCGATCCCTTCCCCTCTGTCCCATTTCTACCCCGAGTCTCATCTGAATGTATCCCTGCCATATTCGCTGTTAGGTGGTAACTGCATTCCATGGTAGCACTTCTCTGATAGACTGAGTAGTTGTGACTTTGGCTGGGATTTCAGTAACAGAATATTTGTACTTTTTGGCAGAACAGGTCATTCACGGTCTAAGTGTACAATATACAGAAACAAAAAGTAATCGTGGGTCTCCTGGCTACCTGCCCTAGGATCAAGGGAAAAATATCCATAGATTATATTAAGTTGTAGAATTGTAGATTCCTATTGAAGAGGAATCTTTACTATTGTAATTTACTATGGAATTGGAATATTTACTATTGAAAGATGTCCTATCTTTCCATCCTGATCTCATAATGCTCCTAGACTCCTGCATATGCTATGCTCATTTTTCCATTTTTTAACCTGTATATTCTCCGTGCCTTTCTATATCTGTACATCCACAGTACAATCATGGATTTCTTTCCGGAATTTGAGACTTTTTAATACAGGTTCCCATAATCTTGACCTTCCTTTCTCTCATATCCATCTATCTAAGTCTTACCCATTAAAAATTCAACAACACTTCACTTTTTCTTTAGACTATTCCTTGGGGACAGCAGACCACAGTTCCTAGAGTTACAATAGCACGAGTTCCTGGACATCTCAGTTAATTCAGTTGACAGAAAAAGACGCTATTTTGCACTGGCAATTCATGTCCCTTAGTTTTCTCCTTTGTGGACTATGCACGCCTTCAAGATGGAAACCTTCTCTATCTTACTTCTTTATCCTCTAGAGGTCCTCGCAGAATTTGGAGGATAGAGTGGGCATTTATTGAAGTTATTGAATCATGTCAAGTTTTGATACTTCACTTGTTACAGGTTTATCTCCTTCATAGGATGGTACACATTTTAAAAGCAAAAATGACAGCCAAGGCCTTTGTGTTCCACATGCAACGACTGATCATGAGTAAGTAAGACCATAATGCTTCTTAAAAAGGGGACGATTCAGCAGTTTGAAAGCAGCTTCCCCTGGTGGGTCTCACCAGGGAAAGGGAGCGTGGCACAGCTTCTGGTTTCTAGCCTCACGACAGAGTGGTCATCCAGGTGCCAGTAGCCATGCTGGACCGCTTCTTTTCAGAGGACTTCCGCAGCACAAGCGTGGATTTCTTGCCGGAATTTAATCTGCAGTGCCGTACGCAATGACTGGCACATAGTAGGTCATTAGTAAATGACTAGTGAGTTGAAATTGAAGGACTCCAACAGGTGATTCAAGCATTATTGAAATCCTAACATTTTCTCCCCATTGTCTCATTTTAATTCTTCCAACAACCATTCCGTTTCATAGATAATGGAACTAAAGCACAGGAAATTCAAAGCAGTGTCCAGTTTCCAACTTACTTCAGAGCAGCGATGGGCTACACAATGTTTGTTGGACGGGCCCTCTAAACCAAATCAGCCATCTTTTTTGTTATATCTATTGCCATGTCTTTAAGAATTTTGTTTTGTCGTATGGACCTTCGATACATTAATATGTCCCTAAGACTATAAAGAAACCTCACACTGGACTCAGGACTACCTAAACTTGGTGCAGGAGCCATTTCAAGAAATGGGTCCTGAAAAAGTCTCATATTTGTTAGAGAATTTAAGAGTGACGAAGAAGAGAATTTTGACACTGAATAGGCAAGTAGGTGAAGGTGGGTTGGTTTTGATGGAGAATAGTCCTCTTTGCAATTGTTATTCTTTGCTTTCGTTGCCATAATTTTATATTCATAAGCACCTTCTGCTTCTTCCGAAGTGTGATCGATTATTTGTCCATCTGATTGCCCCGTAAAATTGATGACTTCGGCAAAACTTTACTGCCTGCCACTCACCTCTCCTGTCAATGTCAGATAGAATGGAGAACACTAATCTTCTCTCTAAAATCATCTGTTAATTTTAAGGGAAAAGTACTCCTTGAACTTGTATAGGCGTGCATGGATTGGTTTTACAACTAGAAGGAAATGTACACATCAGGGAAGCTGAGTGAATTGATCAAGTTTGCAGTCTTTGCCAACCTCTTACTTAAAGTGGAGACCTAAAGTGGACCCGAGAGATCGTCTGGTTCAACCCCTTCATTTTTCAGACAAGATAACTTAACAGGTGCACACAATCCCAATACCTTTCAAGGTAAATATCTACAATGTCATCCCACAATGACCTCGCTCCTAGCTGTAGAAATGACTGATGCTTTGTGTGCCTTTGTGTTACCGTAAGGTAGATTCTTAAATATCCCCACACCCCATAACTATAGTGGACAGAATTGAATGTGCAGTAGCTCTTTGGAAACCTCACCATGGAAACAAAGGTTTGGATTCTCTCAGATTGGATTTCTACCTTCTTCCTCTAGAGCAGATAAATTGAGGCTCCTGCAGGCATGGGTTCTGTCAGATGAGACTTTAAATTTCAAAGTGAAAGATTCTTCTCGGCAGGGTATTAAAGAGTGTCATGGTACACTATTAGCAAGGAATGCAGCCTGTCCCAATTCTCTCTTGGCCGACACTTTGAAAACCTTGACTGAGAGAAAAATCTTGTTCTTGGCCTCCTGGACTCTTGGATGCGCTGAAGAAATGTAATTGCTTTTTTGTAGCTTAATAGACACTCAAAAATTGCTTCCAAAGAAAATGTCCAACTGTTGGTCCTTAATACAGAACAATGAAGATGGGAAAAATTCAATATATATACTTTTGAGGAAAATTATAAAAACATTCCTATGCCCAAACCATAAGCGCTCTAGAAAGTCAGTTCTGTCTCTGGAATAAATTTGTGTTGTGTAGATTGAAGTCTTAGTTTTGTAACCTAGAAAACATAACAGTTGCTAGGTGGTCAGCCAGAGGGGAGGGAGGAGAAAGCGAGGGACTTATTTGTCCTTATTTCCAAGCTGACAACACGTTTTAAGCAGATAGTGTTGGGTTTCATTTTGTTACCAGCATATCTCTGTCCTGATGCGTGGTGCCCGTGCTTAGTAATTTAGTAACAGGTTGGAAATGGACCTGAGGTAAAAGGAGACGTCACCATGGGGACAACTACCCTCCTCTTACTTTCGAATTAGCATGGAAGCAAAGGTAATAACATTTTGTTCTAGGATTCAGGGGGAAAATCCAGTTATAAATTATACCGAGCATGCAAAGTTGTTCAATGGACAAGGCCCCCAGAATCTGCTGGTAATGTACTGGCTGATCAGAGACTGGTGTATTCTAATCAACTCAATGTGAAATGTGATAATTTTACATTTGTACAAAGAAAAATATGAAAGTTTTCATGACAAAAATTACCCATTCATACTTTGTGTTCCTCCACAACTGGGCTTATTAGAGATGCAGGAAAGCTGTTTTCTTGCTTCTTCAAGGCATACCATTAATTATTATTATCAGTCTAAGGGGCTGAATGGAATCCAAGACATGAAACAGATCGACTCCAGATTTAATATTGGGTGTATGAGTTAACTTTTATTTCATTTTGTCTGCTTTATGTTAGTCTTAAAGCACATCAATGATTGTGTCTCACCAAGTCATTTGAAGAAAGGGGTCCTCTATAAATATTTGGAACAGCTACCAGATGAGATCGTATATATGCCATATTAGTGCAAACCTTTGGTGTATCTTCAATGATAAAAATATCCTCTGAATACAAAAACATGTGATTCAACCGCTAAACTTCTCAGGACACTAGAATAATCATCGTAACCGTGTTTGGTGACCTTACCATAAGAATGACCTCTACAGTGTCACAGATCTGGAAGGCAAGAGGATTACTTCTTTCTGTGATTAGTATCTTTGATTTTGAGTGTGCTCATGTTGAAATTTAAAAAAAAAATCTTCCCTTTAGTTAAGATCTGCAGTGACTGAAGAATAGAAACTTTATATAACAAGTTGCTATTTAACATTTTTTTCGCCACATGCAGGTGATGTATTGGAATCTGTAACCTCTTGGGTGGAAGGTTTTATCTCCGAGGCTTTCAGGTAGTCACAGACACTGGAATTCTGAAAGATACAGTCACTTGTAAGTTTGAGACAAGTCCAGCATTTGGCTGTAATTTAGGAAATGATAACAAATGCCGTGAGTTTTATTTCCTGGGACACTCATTTGAGTGGGACAAGTGGTAATAATAGGAAATGTAAGTAGCTTTAAAAATAGAAGATCCGTTTGCATTAACGAGTTTTTCTCTTGGATTCAAATATTTTCTAAAAGAGCTAGTCAATTATACTTTGGAATAAATTTTCTTAGCTCTTAAATGAATATCTTGACTAGAGAGGAAAGAGCAGGGAGCTTTGATGGCGCAGAAACTAAGTCTGGGGCTGAATGGACAAGAAGAGTGGTGAGATGTGGGCTTCCTCAGGCCCTTCTGTCCCTGGCCCTTTCCCAGCTCATCCCTGTTTTCTTTTTTTGTGAGAACTCTTTGACTGCCCTATTCCTAGAGCACGCTTAGTTGGAATACAGGTACGTCAGGAAGTGGGATAAGAGCTGGGATAAGAGCGAATAGTAAGCCAGGGCGATTGGAAGGCTACCTAAAAACTGGTTTGTGGATTCACTAGCTGTTTTTACTTGTTTAAAAATCAGTTAATCATGCAGTCTTTTTGCACAGGAGTTTGAGGGCCTTTTCGCATGTGGATAGTTCACTCAGCCTGTCGGTGAACGTTTTCAAGAAGAACCTGCCTGGTCACCTGCCGGATGTGTCAGGGAATGGGCGTAAGCACTGTTGGCTTGGGTCGTTCAGATCTTACGTTGTATGAGGGTCTTTTCCAGCTCTGGGCCAACATGAGGACCTGGAGGAAGGGTGGCAGAGAATTTTCAGCAAAGTATTGGCTTGATCAATTAATGAGGTCTTTACAATGCTTTTAGTTGAAGAATTCTGAGGCCATGTCGAGGCTTTGGGGGAGAAACATACATGATCAGTTTGCTTACTTCCACTTTCCTGCAATGGAGTGTTGGCTCACGTGGCTATTCATAATTTCTGTCCTAGAGAATTCAGTGAGAATCTGATTCTGAACTTCTTTTCCATGTGAAACTGTTTCCACGGTTCTGTTCATATTCATTGACTAAATCTTGAGCCCATCCATTTATTCTGTATCACGAGCTGTTGGTCTGAAGAAAAAAGAAAAAAGGCAGCAGTGAACTGTAAACTACACTCTTAGAAAATAACTTGGTATATTTGGGATCAGTATCTCTCAGGTAAAGGGCAATGCTTGAAGAATGTAGACTTCTAGATTGGTATAAGATAATTTGCTGCTACAGCTATAATTAAAGGGAACAAAGGAGCTGATATGTGATCTTGCAAAGCAGTGAATCGCGTCATTTAAGACATGACCTGTTGAGTGTAGCATGGTTTTAGGAGGGCTGGCTTTAAATCAGTCTTAAGAAATTATGGCTCAGGTTCACATCTTCTGTTAGCCAACCGCAGGATTCCTCCATTAAGGAACATAAAGAGGGATACTGGATGTGTATGATTTATATGAATTGGTGTTTGCCTATGTCTGTGTGAGAGGCTGTCAAAAGAGATGTTGCCTTTAATCTAAATTACTCAGCTGTTGGCATTTTGGCATTTTCCCTAGTCAGAAATGAAGATATGAGATTTAAGGTATTTCTGAGGAATTTTAAATAATTGCTAGCATCAATCTGAGTTCTGTAAAAACCTGTGCACATCTTGGGATGAAAACAAAAGACTATTCATATGGATGATCTCTTGCCAAATTGGGCGTGGGAAAGCTTATAAGAATTTGCTTATATACCTTAATATAGTGACTTAATGCCTTAAGAATATAACTCCTTCAAACGCTTTAAATTTCAAGAGGGTTTTACTATCCATGTTTTCTTTTAAGAACATGATGCATTCTGAGCAATATAGGTGGGCAAATGATTCTTAAGCATTATGCTTGGCACCAAAGAGGAATTACAATACAAGGTGTATAGATTGTGTACACTAATATATCAACAAAGCCAGAGGCGGAAAGATCAGCGCTGGTATTTTCTCCCGTGTCGAGCAACTGGAATGAAAATGCATTTCTCTGAGAAGAATGGGCAGATCATTTGGGTCTGATTAATCTTAGCAAACAGGGATGAATTAAAAATGCATAGAAAGACCTTAGTTCCAGAGTGAGTTAAATCAGCAGTATTCTCTGAGTGGTCAAGGACAAGGTGTGGATGAACAAGGGAGTTAGAGGCATTTTTTTTATTAAATTGTACAATGTGCTTTCCATATGGAATAAGTCCTCCCAGGCTTTAGCAATAAGACAGTATTTGCCTTTTGAAATAAATGACATACTTACCTTTATCAGATAATAAAAGTTCACATTTCCCTTGTTGCACTGACTGCCAGGAATCTCAGGGCTATATTTAGCATTCAAAATCAGAAACAATATCTTTTTAGCTTTTTTTTCTGCAAGGTGATTTTTGTTCTGCCTCAAAAGAGTTTGCTATCTTATAAGGCTATAAAATTATAAGTCACCTCGGATACTTTGTGAAGATATAAAATAAAAATATCTAAGAGTGGTTGAATAAGTTATGTGTTTTGAACTTAAGATGTAAAGAAAAATATAAAAACTTGGGCCATTAGGATTGTCTAAATAGTTGTAAAATCAAACCCAAACGGGAGATAAGAGAATTTCTTGATGCCTGAATCCTGCCCCCAGAAATTCGGATTTGATTGGTGTAAGGTGTAGCCTGGGCATCAAAATGTTTGAAATCTTGGTGGCGTTTGTACCTGAAACCACCATTGAGAAGCCACTGTCTTTAGAAGATGTGGATAATCCTTATTCTTCCTTCTCTGGTCTAAGAAGAGTGCCTAGCACCTAGTAGGTGCTAAAGAATATTCATTAACGAGTTTGATAGGGGAGCCACTGAGAGGTGTTCATTTTTGTCAACCTGATCATTTTGTGAGAGAAGGATTTCTTTTATCTCATTCTTTCATCTCTCTATTCAAGTTTTGTGGATTTGGAAGTTTAGTCCAGTTTTAGCCCACCCTTGGCCTGACCCCAGGAACAGTTCTGTATAAAAGTTCAAGTCCTTTCTTGTTGTACTGCTGCCGGTGTTAATTACTGCATTCTGACTGTGTGCCGGGCACTATTCCAAGCACTTTAAATATGTTAGCACACTTAATCATAGCACAACTCTTTTTATTTTACAATTAACACAAGCAGAAAACAAGACTATAGTTACAGCTCCGAGGATGGGATTCCTCCCAAAAAGAGCCTGACTCCAAACCCCTAGTTCTTTGTACACATTAGGGTGCTATGAAAAGACCTTTGGTAACTGTCGTTTTGCACATGTATTTTAATATGGATTGCCATGAAAAGCTTAATTCCAGGCTTGCCTTTTCAAGTTGCCTGTCCAGTGACTTGAAGACAGAGTGGCCTGCGGCTATCATTCAGTGGGATCCGCTCACTAATGCTATAAATGAGCTGTTAGAGTGCAGTGGCCACCAGTCCCTTTGGACGCCCTCTTCTGCACAGCCTGTGTGGGGTTCAGTGGTATTGGACTGGCTAAGTGTGACCAATTTATTTTTCATTATAGATTTAGGAGCATACTCTTGGATCCCCATGACTTTTTAAAGGGTGTTTTTAAACAAAGCAAATAAATAATGGATAATTTGTAAAACCAAACAGGTATCATATCAGGAATAGTGGAAGCTCAAGTTTTCTTCTCCCCGACCCCCCCCAGATGTTTTAATTTATTTCATCTTCATTACTAAAATATTTCTTCTACTACTTTATGGTGTTTATTAGAAGCTTGCCCAGAGGCAAGATGTTTTAAAAATAATACTGTAAGCAGGACGGTTTTCAGAGGAAAAAATAGGGAAAAGGCATTTATTATTCTTAGCTTTACCTGTCTATAATCTTCCTCTGATTCTCTCCCTCTCTTTCTCTCTCTCAATTCCCTAGATCAGATGATTTTAATAATCCAATAGCATAATCTGTCTCTTTGTGATATCTGAATACTTACATTTCACGCTTATTTCTAAAACAAACACCGTTTCTTATATAGTATACCCACTCAGGAAGATTATGCCCTGTAAAAGGACTGAAACATTTTTAATGTTGCTCCCTAAGAATTGCTGCCTACTGAAACTTTGCCCAGTGAATTCAAAGAAAACCACAGTATGTTGTTTTAGGCTAATCTCACGGAATGAAAATGAAAGCTGGTATTCCCTTCTTCTCTTTGATGTAGTTGTGTGCGATATTAATGCTTACACAATGATGTTTCTTTTTCTATGATGCAAACAGTCTATCGATGAGCACTTTAAAGTGACTGGTGTTATCAGGTACCTTCAATCCAAGCTTGTATTTTTTAACCCACTTTTTAATGTTTTGGGCCCCCTGGCAGGGTTTCATTCCAGAAATCCTTGCTTTCTTCCACTCCTGAAGACCTACTTTGTGTGCCCATGAGCTAATACTATACTTAGAAGAGGCAACGGACCATATTTCTTTCCTTTTTAATAAATAAGTGTATAGTCCAGGACTTCTAACTTTCAAAGACGCTAATGATTCCAAAGGACCAACACAATGTCTGGTAGGCATGCAGTTCAGCTTAACTGTGAAGTCCTAATGCAGCAGAACGTATTTATTGTGCCTAATCATCACCAAAAAGAGAGGCTGGAAAAGTAGTAACCCTGAGTGGCAGGTCTTGACATTTTGAAAGGCCGCATTCTTTGGAGTGGAGAATCAAAGTTTTTATTCTATAGAGCGATTTATCTTATTTTAGGAAGTGAACACATGTGGTGTTGATGGCCTGTGGATTGGAGGGGTAGCCTGGGGTGGTGATCTTGAAGGTTTCCTACATGGCACCCGCAGATCGAAAATGCAGATTCGCAGCCCCTACGCAGACCTCCAGAATCAGGACCCGGGAAGCAGGGTGCTCACGGATCCACCAGCTGATTCCCTCACATGCTCGATTCATCACCCACCGGGCATGAGGGCAGAAGACTAGACTTGAAATATCTCAGATTCAAGAAATAGCTCAAATTCAGTGATTCCTAAGTTATTCTGCATGCAGCACACGAAGGTATTAATGAATATTTGTTGTAGAAAGTCAGAGGCGATGAGAGTCTGGTAAATAACCTAATAAAGTGTAGTGTGAGAACCAAATACAACATTGTAGTTCCATATGCAAGTCGGTCAAGAATAGAAGTGATTCTTAATGACTGGAATTTTATAAATAATGTATGGAAATTTCCCTTATTGCATAATTTTTCTTGTTTTTCCTCATAGTTACAGCAAGCTCCAAGAGAGCTGACCTTTCTGAGGAGATGAATGAAGGGAGAGTTTGGTAGCTCACACTGGCTTCTACAGAGGGCTTAGGTGCACCTCTTTTACCCGAAAGAGAAGCCAAACGATCACAAATGCGGCAGCAGTGTACCAGGGAATGGTGGCCCAAGTTCTGGGACCAGACCCAGCACAGGATGGAGACAAACTCCGAGTGTCTAAGAACAGGAGGAGGCACCCTGGATCCCACAAGCTATGTCTGTATCATTTCTGAGGCGAGTCCAGCCTTATGGCGGAGAGACATATGGTTCCGTCACTAATGTCTTTGATTGCTACAGGGATGTGCTGGCTGAGAAAGAGGAGGGTTTGTCGGGGAGAGGGAGTCTCCCCTGCATCTCCCCTTCACCATTCTGCTGGAACATTGCAAGCATAGTGCAATTAGTTCCCATCACCTCACCAGGTGCTATTCAAGGTCCAGTTGATAAGCTGGGACCGGAAATGGTAACTGGCCCAAGGTTATATCGCCATGAGGCTTCTAATAACAGTACCGGAACACAACCTGCCCAAGTCAACTCCAGTGCCTGCATTTCATCTTCTGAAAACAAATGAAATCACGTGAGTTAGAGTTTCAGTAACTGTACAAAAATTTTGTGGAAAGTTTATGTCTTTACCTGAATATTGGGGTTAGAATATGAAGCAGCATATACACTGATAGTTTAAATCAAATATTTTAAACTTGAATATTGAGATTTGGATCAGAAATGCAATCTCCTGCTCTAGTTTTCTGGGAAAAATTGGAAGTGAACTGCTGCAACTTGAGAAGAAATACAAATTTCCATCCCTCGCTTGTGACAGTTCTGTGTTGTCTCTATCAGATGTTTACAGCTACATTTGTGAGTACGAAATACAAACACTTGGGTCAGTGCTTTTTCCTAGAAAAGTGATACATTCCTTTCCCCACCTCTTATATTTGATGTGTATTTATTTCAAGCTCTGAAGCGTCCGCTAGTTACAGAGGGAATGTGCAATTACACTTGCTTGAAGGGTGATGACTTGGGACTTTTACGTTCATCTTTTCTCTTCCTATATGAATGTTACTTGTTGTCAGAGCACTTGGCAACTTGATCAAAGGAGTCTTGGAAGCAAGAGACTTGACGTGAATTGGTCTTTGGTTGTTTAAAGCCATAGTTTTAAAAATTGCTTTAATTTTAATTCCAAGTGCAAATGGGTATCATAATATTTGCCTCAGATTACTTTTTGGCGAGGGGTGGAAGCAGCAGAGAATGATGCAATCCGTTAATTCGGTCAAATCATTATGACAGCTCATTTTTGCTCCTTAAAGGAAAGACGTGACATAAATTAAATATGTATTCTACATATTTTATGCTACAAATGTACCTTTCAGTGCTAAAACTTTAGAAGTCTTTTGGGTAGACTGGGGTGAGACTAAGAAACCACTCTTGTTTAAAACAATTTTTAATAATATAATAAATTTAATGTTACCCTTTTCTTATTGGTTAATTCTCATCCCTCATTTTTAGCAAGCATTCATTGCTGTGGGAATGGCTTGCACAGTTCTTGGTGCCTAAGTGGATGTGAGGTTGCGTCAGGTCGCACAGAAAGAAGTGGGAGAAGGTGGAGCAATGACAAAACTTTAGGGTGTTCCTGCTTTCGTTGTCTCAAATCCTTGGAATCTGTGCAATGAAGGACGTGAGACAATAAAACAGGCTGGAGTTGAGCCCATACATGACGGGATAGGTATGTATTAAAGTGTTAAAATACTTGCGTACTGGTCAAAGAATAGTCACTAGTCTCAGTCCCCATTAACTTCCTTCCTACACACACACACACACACACACACACACACACACACACACACTACCTCAGCTTCCTTGAAAGCTCCTTCAATCTCCTGCATCCAGCAATCCAAGGGTTAATATTTGCCCTAGTAAGGGGCTTCCAGGACCCTGGTATCTGTTCTGATTGGTTATGTCTGTGACATTGGTGTTAAATATTTTGAGTATCACCCTAGGTATTCACATCGAAATCTCTGAAGGTCAACTGTACTAATTGCACTGAAAGTCTTGACAAATTATTTTTATCCTTCATTGATTTCACTGATATGTCTAGATGTTCTTGGATTCTATTTTTGCAATTTGCATTTCTTGCATTTTTATTATTGCTTTAGGAACTTCATAGCAATGAAGATAGAGAGAAGGGAAGAGAGAGGGAGACGAGAGAGAGCAAGGGAGGGAATGAAAATCATTTGGAAATCAAATTTGAGGGCCCACAGGCCTATGATGAGGATGAGTTTGGCCATATTCAATTTTATGGAACATCTTGAAGCATTTAAAATAAAACAATGTCCTGTGGAACCCAGATGCATACAGCCAGGTGCTTTTCTCTTCATATTTAAACCCATTTTATGGAGGATTTAATCCATATGTTAAATCATTGACTTCAAAAAGCATTCCTTGAGAGGCTAACTGCGCTGATGAAAAACGGGCCTAAAGAGTATGTTCAAAGATGTCATTTATGTGTTGAGGGTAAGGGGCCGAGAAGAGATAGAGACACTTGGGGGAGTTTCACCAAGTCACTTAAGTATGTGAAATGTTCTAGAGTACAAGGGAACTCTTGAAATTTCATAATTATAGAATCTTTTTTCATTTCCAAAAGAACATGTTTTTGAGACAGCGTATAATATAGCTATTTGTTCTCTCGGACACATCTCAGGGAAGAAAAAGAAGTTAGGAAAATGAGCCCATTGTTTTTCAAAATTAGTGACAAACTTCAAAATAATTCCAAACAAACCTCAAATAAAACATTTTCCCCCTACTGTGAATCCCATTTAAACTGTTTGGGTCGGTCTGTTTTAATGAGTCGCATTCACGCTGACACATCCACACACTTCAGACAAAGACGACTGTACCTCTAAACCCATCTAAAAATGATCGATGACTGTCAGCTTTGTGAAAGCAGCGCATGCAGGGGCTTGATAGCGCGGAATGAAAGCAATCTACAAGTGCAAGTCTGTTTCTTTTGGCAACGGAAGGAGTTGCTAATGGATTCATCATTTTCTGTTAAGCATGAATGTCAAACAAAAAAACATTTAGGGCTCTATTCAGCTGAATTTCCGGCTCGACGCTCGCCAGCCATGGAAGCCCTGGGACTTGGAACTTGCGCAGCCCAAGCCTGATTCTTGTTTCCAAAGTTCCACGGGGCCAGCGTCTCGGAACTTGGAGCTCTGCCGAGGGCTCCTCGCCTCCTCCTTGCTTCAGGCCCCTCCTCCCCTCGCCTGGCTCGCCGAGCCCCGGCTCTGGCGTCCTAAATGAATGCCATCTATGGAGGGGCGCTGGATGCCAACTCTTAGGCCATGGGCTGACTCGGCCCCTGGGTCACACAGAGAGTCCACCAATGCCACTCAGGAAGGGAGGGCAGTGTGAGAGTCTGTTGGGTTCAGAGGTTCTGGGGCCTTTGTGTTGGAGTGGGCATTGCACCCTTCCTAGTCTGGGGTCATAAACAGGCACTGTGTTCTGTTCTAGTTCTACAAACAAAAGATCCAAAAATTAAAGTTAAAATGCCAGGTTCCGGAAATGCTATATTCTTCCCTGAATGGATCTGAGATGATCCAGGAAACAGTTCTGGCCTTTGGACACAGCTCTTTTTCTGTGTTTGATCGCTGAAGAGCGCCTGCTCGCCGCGAGCACGCTTCGCTTGAGCGCACAGAGGACAGAGCAGGTCTTTGCCGAGCCCAGACTGATGGGAGCAGAGGGTGGCTGACAAGTGTCTGTCAGGCCAGTACCGGCTCTGCCATGAGCTGCACGCTCTTGGTCACTTCTCTTAATGCCTCAGTGCCTCAGTTTCCTCATTTTGTTGTTTTGTGGGATTACAGGCTATCACATGAGATCAACGGTGTAAATTATAAATTACTACACAAGTATATATTGTTATTAATGGAACTATGTTGATTAATAAAAGGAATTCTTAATAAAAACTAAGAGGTAATGTAGGATGGTCTAACAGAACTCAAAGAAGAGACAGAGTTTTGACAAGTCTGTTTTGTCTTGTTCTATGACCGTGAGAAAAATCATGGCAGTGTTTAAAGTGGAATAGAGCTATTTATACCAGTAGCTAATAGTCTGAGTATATCGGGCCTAGGTTTCTACATTACCCAGTCTTTCACAGCAGCCCAAGACGGGTCTCAGCCCTTCCGATGTCATTCTCACTGCCAATCAAGTCACCATGATCACTTTAGTCTCTTGTATTTCCCTGACAAATAGGTCTTCTGAATGCCCAGTTGAAATGGCAACATATGAAGGACAGAAGTTAAGGCTTAGCAATTAAAATTTTCACTGGGCATAGCTAAATTAAAGTACAGGGTTGGTGCCCAAGGGCTGAGGGAAGAAACAGGATACCAAAGGAAGGAAAGGAAGCCCTAAAATCAACTTTGCTTTCTTACCAGTATGCCTTATGCCTCCTCTTATCTCTAATGTTCAGTGATGCTAGAAAGACAATTGAAATAAGCTGTGAAAGGTTACCAATCCCTTGTAAACGTTAGGACTATAAGGTATTTATTGTAATGTGAATATTCACGATGACCTCAGCCTAAGGGATAAAGCCAGAATTTGGAAAGAAAAAAAGTAACGGTCTCACTTCAAGATATTTTAATCTAAAACATCAAATGTCACCTCCCTTTTGTGACTGCTTGGATACAGTCAATCAAAGTAGGTATTTCAAATATATATATATATTTTTATATATATATATATATATATATTTTTATATATATATATATATATATATTTTTATATATATATATATATATATATATATATACTTCTCACAATGTCATTCGTTTGCCTGTTTGTGATACATACACATTTACTGTGACTTTGGACTCTTATCTCCATATTCAACACCTCACACAGTGACCAGCCACTCAGTGAGGACTGAGAAAATGTTTGTTGAATTTAATTGTTATATATCTGGTAGATAAAGCAGCTTAAGTTATTCTCCTAATGCATCCAGAACTCAGGCTACCTAGCAATCAAAACTAAAACTACTTTATTGCAGGAGAATATTATACTCTATAAAGGTTTATCACTATATGGCTTTTTAAAAATGCTTCCACTTAGAGAATGCTTTAATCAAATTAAATTTTTTGTTGAAGCATTTAGGTGTCATATGCCCATATCCCTTAGAGATATAACTGAACCTATCCAAGGATCGTCTATCTGTATATCATATTGTGCTGACAAAGCTGCATCCTGAATGTCACTTTATTTCTCAGAAATGATCAGATTCCTATTCCACAAGGCTGGTTTCAATGAGGAATTTTCAGAATGATGAAATCCGATTTCGCCGGTAGCAATTATTGGTACATTTCAGATGAGCTCAGCGTGAAGAATAAGACTGAAGAAAGATTAAGTCTCAAATACTAAGGGAGAGAAAAAAATGAAAAGAGAGACCGAAAGGGCTTGAAAAGCAGGAAAGGACCAGTTATCTGCAGGAAGCTCGTATTCTTATGTGAGATGCGTGACCCAGGCTGGGTTAGGATGTTATCTCTATGTGATCTGCAGAATTTCTCTCTTGACTGTAGCAACTGCAGAAGAGTGAATTAAAGTCTTAAGGAGAAAAATCAATAAAGAGGAAAAAAAAGATAAAAGCAATATGGCTGGAGAGCATTTCAAAAACCATATAAAAGTCTCTTAAATGGCCATGGAGGACCAACCAGTATTTATAAGGGTTTAACAGGAATACCAAGAAGAATAGATTTGCCGGTCTCCCTAGAGGAGCAAAGGGACTTCTGGGTGGCTCATGGCATCTAGCTGGTCTTTGTTTCACTCTTGTGTGTGACATGCAGAAACACAGATTGCATAAAAGACCACCTCTGATGACAAGAAATTCGTTGGAGAGAGATTATGAGGAAGTTGGGATAGCGTTTTCACACTGCTGTGAGTGGACTACAAATGGCCAAGGACCTTTCCTGTGACTGTTTCTTCTTTATTTCCAAACTGGGAATTTCTCTGGACTAGATGCCAGAAACAGACAACACAGTCATTTAGTCCTGATAATAATGATGATGATAATAATAATAAATAACATTAATAATAATTTCTCTACCATAGCTTTAAAATCCATAAAATGATTTATTCCTTAAATATAATAAGTGGAATTCATTCCAAACTCCGTCTAGGCCAACCATTTTCTTAATTTAAATGAGAACAGGAAGAAGCAAGAGGGAAAGTGTCAATGAAGAAAGTGAAACAAATGTTGGGAAGAGTGGATGTTGTGTATTCCTACTGGTCCAGGCATGCCAAATAATCTCTAGATTTTAAGTACCCACAATTCAAAGTTTTCAAAGAAAAGCATAGACAAGAACCCGCCCTCCAATCCAAGATACATACGCAGAAAGCATTTGATGTTGCATTCACCTGCCCATGAACTGATCATTTCAGCAATTGCTTTTCGAGTTCCCGTCACGTCATAAGTACACTTTTACCACTGAGAAAATTTCAGAAGTGAAATTACAGCAATATAACCATGAATATTTTTAGGAAGAGAAAAAGTGTGTGTTTTGATGAAAGCCCAGAGTGAAACTTCACAGAATTTAGATTTTAAGACTTGTACTCAGAGTAGAAAAGGTTTGTAGACATGAGACTATAGGACAACGGCTGAGAATCTAAAGCCTCGACGTGGAGGAAGGAAACCTGGGCTCAGATTGGTTCAATAAAGCTGCCTGCTTGGATCCCAAAGGAAGCACTCTCAATCCTAATGCCAGAGTTGTTTAATTAGTGGGCCCAAAAGGACAGAACGAAAAATCAAAGCCTGCTCTCTACATCCCCTTTCCCTTTTCTGTCCCCAGACATCTTCGCCCAAGTGATAGTGGTGATGACAAACTTTCAAATAGCACTCCTGGGCTCCCTGGCCCTGTGGAGGTCCTGTGGACCACACGCTGGAGCTTGCCAGGACTCTTCTCCCTCCTGCGCTGTCAGGCGCTCTGAGGACCAAGTGCTCGCTGGGGTCTGGCCTGCTCTCAGATCTGCCTTCCCCAGTGGGTGGGTCTAAATCCACCTGGTCTCCTGCAGTCGGCCTCATTCCGTACGGAGAACCCAGATTTTGCGATGTCCCTTGTCTCTTGAAAACCCCCGAGAGGATTAAAGTTTTCTTTTTGAATTTTTGAAAACAATTATGGTTTGCCCCAAATAGTCAAAGTTCAGGTTTCCAAGTCAAGGTTTATGTTTTGTTTCTGATATTGCAAAAAAACCTAATTTTGAGCTTCCATATACTCATCCGAAACGTGGGAATACCAATCTTTGAGGTTTGTTGAAAGGATAAAAGAGGTTAATTTATGCTGTTTGTTTTTCAGAGTACTTGGCACGAAGGTGCTCAGTATAGGGCAGCTTCTATATTTCTATTGTAATCATCCCCTCCGGGCAAGGAAGGTCCTGGGAGAATGGATTAGAAGTCTGGAAGGACTGGCCTGGAAATGGTGCTTGGGCTAGCTCCGCATTACCAAGGAAGGAGACCTCGGTGCCGCGCTCTCGCCTGAGTTTTAGTGACTGCCCAGCGACTAGTGAGGGACAAGACCTTTTTCCTTCAGTCTGTTTTTTCAGTTCTGGTGGTCTTTTTTTACTGGAGGTTTGATAAATCCTGGGGAAGGGTTTTGTTAGTATGTAAATTTGGGCCTCGTTGCTCAAGACCGAGCTCAAGACCTTGTTGATCAAACTGAAAAATCTCCAGGAGCGACTCCACTGACAACTGCTTGGTGTCGGGGCTCCCAGATCTCTGCTTCTTTCTGAATTTGTCATCCTGTGATAGCCTGACACCCGTGAAAGAAACTAATAAAAGAGAAAGGTGGTCTGCCCAATTCTGGAGTTTGCATTGGGTGGATTCTCTAGGCTACCATGGACTCACAGAATAGCGGCGAGAAGAGCCACCACCCTTGAGAGCAGCCAACTTATTAGTGAGCTTGCGGGAAGAAGCACCTCGTGTGGGGGACTCCTATCAGTGTCGTGGGCTGAGACTGCACGTGAATGGGCATCAGGACAAGAGACAGTGGAAAGGGTGTTGCTCCTCCCCCCCGTTTACACTCATGGACTAAAGAGGCCTGAGAAAATCCAACCACTTCTCACATTAGGAAAAAATGGGGGCAAAGAACCCCAAACAAAAACCAAAACCAAATGATCATTCGTTAGGGGGTAATTAAGAAAATTAATCTATGCTCATATGAATATAATATTATGCAGCTTAAGAATCATATTGTGGAAAGATAGATTCTTGAGAAATATTCATGTTACAGTGCTAAAAAAAAAAACAAGAATAGTAAGTACAGAATAATGGCTTTTTGGTTAGTAAAAATTATCAATCACCTGTTTAAAATGCAGAATATATACATAATAAGTAGTGGTTATCTTTAGATGAGAGATTCAAACTACTTTTTTGTAGTGATTTTTTTCAGGTTTTCTGTATTGTGCACATAAGTTATTTATAAAATTTGAGTTTTAAGAGCGCTTAATAAAAGAAAAACCAGCTCCACAAAAATAGTATCCAGATTGATACCCGTTATTATACTGTCTATGTGACTTGAGAAGGACTGTTTTCTTTTTCTTCTCGAAATTGTCTTTCCTACTTTTTTCATTAAAATATCAATTTGAAGAAGATGACAAAGATAGCAGATGAAATTTAAAATGCATCTACTTGGGAAAAGAGAAACTTGGTAACCCTCTGACAGTGTTATTGTTTCAAATGCTTTCTTTTATAGCTCTGAGATTTGAAAGTCTGGGATCAACTGCAGTAAACATTTCATAATTTACCGTAAAACTCTCATACATCCATCTGAAACATCTATGCTTCTTCTTTCTTCTTTCTGCACATTGGCCTAGTATGTGTGTTGCAGCTGGAGTACACCATCACACGGCTCGTACCGGCCAAGGGGACCAACAGTGGTTTTGACGATAGGCTCACTGTTATGGTTTAGATCTAAAATGTCTTCAGAAGTCTCATGTGTTTGTAGGTGGGGATTTTGGAAGATGATTGGATCATGAGGTGTTAGACTCATCGGTAGATTAGTCAATTGGTGAGTTCATAGCTGAATGTGCTATTAGGAGGTGGGGCCAGATTGGAGCAGGAGGGTCACTGAGGACATGACCTGGAAGGGTGTCTCCAACTCCTTCTCTCTCTTTGCTTGTGCCCTGGGTTGAGAAGCTTCCTTCTGCCATGCCCTTCTGCCGTGCCATTTCTGCTTTGGAGCCAGCTAAATATGGACTGGACCTTCTAAAGCCATGAGCCAAATGAACCTCTCCTGATTTAAGTTGCAGGTGTCAGGTAATTTGTCCCAGTGTTGGGAAAGTGACTAATAAACCCACCTACCGCTCCAATCACCTGTGTCAGATGATCAGAGAAATTACTACAGAATAATCCCCATGTTCTGATTACATGTATCCTTATGTACAGATACATATACATATCTTCTTAGGCATTTATGTGTATACAGTACACACAGGGGCTTCTTTTAACCAATTTGGCACTTCACACCTTCCATACAAGGTATACAGTATTTTACTATAGACTTTTTCTGTCATGTAAAGTGGATCAGAGCTACCTTACATAATTTGATCATGTGTTTGAAGTGTATAACTCAAGTTTTGAAATCTTAAAAGAACCATCATGTCCTTTTCTTTATGAAATTTTTCCCTACGTTCCATTGTTTCTCTTCTTGATCTAAAAAGACCATTTTAAATCTAAGTCTTCTTCAATAATTTGTTTTCCTGGACTCATGTGTTTTAAAAAATAGTAATGTAAAAATGAAATGATGCATACATGATTAATTAAAGATGAATTCTTTAGAAGGAAGTAACTTATTCTTTTAGAATATATTATGAAAAATAAATCGTAAGTATGATTAATTGAAACTCTGGTTAGGGTCTTTATAATCATATCAAATACTCCAGAGAGAATTTGAAACCAAAGTAATTTGATATTCTGCATAGAAATCACATACCTATGTGTATTTCAAAATACACATATTAAATACTTAACACAGTATTTATGGAGTGCACTGAAAGCCTTAATCAAATAATTCCACAAAGGTCACACATTCCACCAGCAGGCAAGTTTACCAAGCTGGGGGAGAGGAGGCCTGTGGGAGGCCAGAGGACGCCTGGCTGAAGGTAAAGCAAAGGTCCTGAAAGGTGTGTTTGAAGCCAATGAAAACAAACTCATTTACTTCATCAATTCTCCTACAGATGTAGTAAGGTTCACCTCCTAAAGTCTCATCCAAGAGGTGGTTTGTTCTTTTTTATTTTTTTCAAATGAGGTGTTGGTAAATGATAATCCCACTGGGTTTATCTTCCTCTGATAGTATGTAATATTTTTATTGTGAGTTGAATGAAGAAGAAAGCATCTTTATTGAAAATGATTTTGCCCTTATTTTTTCTTTTTTATTACACTCAGCTTTTCCCTCAGATTTATGTAAATTTAAAAACGTTTTCCTTTTCAAATGCATGGTAATCACTCAATGCATTTTGAATGAGTAAGTGAATAAATGAAAATGAATGATAACATTTTAAATTCTTAAAATTTATAATGAAGAATTTCAAATATAAACAAGTCGAGAGAATAATACAATGAATTCCCTTGTGCCCATTACCTGAACTGTTATCACTTTATGACTAATCTTGCTTTAACTCCAATTGTTTCGACTCCTTGCTTGATTCTTGTAGAGCAAATTCAGATATCCTGTTCTTTTACCTATAAATATTAAAGTATATATCTCAAAAAATAAAGATCCTTCTTTTAAATGTAACCCTAACATCACACCAAAATTAATAATCCTTGATATCTGCTCAAAAATTTCATGGCTGTTTTGCATATACATAGCTGGTCTAAGACATAATCCAAATAAGGTCCATAAGTTGAACTAATTAATGTATTTCTTAAGGTATCATAAAAGTATATGTTCTCCCTATTCTTTCTTTTCAGTTTTTTTTAAGGTGTTTCCTGTATAGATTTTCATCTGTGAATGTTACTAGTTTTATTTCCTTGGAATTGCTGAAGATGTTTTTTCCTCCCTTTCTTTTCCCCGTAAATTGGTAGTTTGACATACAGGCTTTATCATGTACAGGTTTGACTTTTTTGGTGGGAAGATTATTTTCTAAGTGGTATTGTGTACATCCATCAGGAGGCTATAATGTCCAGTTGTGTCTCTTCTCTGAAATGTTAACAGCTATTCATGATCATTGCCTAGATCCATTACTTCATTAAGAGCATCAGAATACACTGTTCTATGATTCCTTTTTCATTTATTAGTTTGACTACTTCTCTAAAGAAACATTCTTTATCAAGTATTTATTTACCTTGATGCATATAATTAAGGTAGAATAAATGCTTAATTCTTTCCCTGCATTAACCAGTTTTCAGAATAATGAGTTAGGTCTCTGACATTTTCCAAAAGGAACAGATGAATTTTTAAATGTGTGATTACCAAATCATGAATTTAAGCACACTTGATAAGTTTTAATTCATTTTATATATTATTATACTGCTGCTCAAATTATTCTGTCATTAGCCCGAGTATTTTAAGATGACCATCTAGATGGTAAGGGTATCTGTTACTTCCGATTGGTTATTATTTTTCGGTGGACAGAACTAAGAAATTTTTTAATGATTTCACGCTACTTTTGGTTTAAAATCAGGATTATTGGCTTTTTTCTCATACTCTCCTTATATCTGCATTTCTTTTTCCGCACAAAGTTTCCTGATTCTGAGTAGCACTAATGTAATAATGTATTTGCTTTATCTTACAATAAATGTATAACTGAATCAGAATAATGCCAAAATTATCACTGATAAGATTACTGAAATAGTTTTAAGTTTGCAGTCTTTGGTCATTAGACTATTTTCCACCAGAGATGAATATTCAAAGTACTGCACTTTAAATTTACTTGGGATATTTCACTTCCATGCTTATGAAGCCAAATTAGCTATATGGGTAGTATATGACACACCCACACAAACGCACACACTCAAACACACACATACTCACACACACAATTATATTACGATGCACTTTCTTTTCCCACCTTGCCCTCTTTTTTTGGCTAACATTACGCATCACACACTGGACATGGCTCCATAGTACTGTATAGAAATACTTCACATTCCTTTTTAATACTCTGTTGTGTGGATATGTCAAAATTCACTTATTTTTTGTTTATCTTGGTTGTTTGCAGCAGTTTGCATTTACAAATGCTTTTACAAACCATTTTAATCAATAGTTTTGTGCGTTTGATGTGTTTGAAGGTCTTCATATCTTGTTAGCACATATTCATGATAGATTTTTCTAAGTAGAATTTTTGTGTCAAATACTAAATACATTAGAATATTTACTGCCAAACTCTTTTGCTTAGAGTTTCTATCACTTTTTGTACCCATGCATAAAAAATGAAAATGCCTTACTCCAGCCTCAACCACAGGTTATGCTATCCAATGTCTCAGAGTAGATTTAACTGGCATTTCTTTTATTTTTGTATGACTGAGGATTAATTGTGTTTCTTTCTGACAGAAGTGTTTGCTATTTTCTCCATAGGATTTTGTGCCTTTAGCTTCTCACTTATTGTAACCATTTTATGTACTGGGTTCATCTTTCGATATAAGGTGCAATAATTTTATTCAGTTTATTATTTTGTTTATAGTGTTTATTTTACTATTAAATTTTAAAAAATTGTGTTTTATTAAAATGCCTCACTTTCTCTCCTTTTTCTTCAAGATTGTGAGTGATAGTATGAAGAGCAGCCCTCTTCCTAGACTGCATAGATATTCTCCCGTTTCCAAGTCTTATTTCTAGGACTTGCACGTTTTCGTTAGACTTTAATGTTTATCTCCAATACATCTGAATTTACTTATGCTGTGGTATGAAGAATGGGTCTAATATTCTCTTCTTCCTTGTGACTGTTTACAGATACCTTTTTAAGAAGGCACATCTTTTCCTCATTGGCCTGAAGTGTTGCCTTTTTCATGCACATTTCCAAACAGAGCATTGGCTCTTTTTCTATTTTCTATTCTGTTACATAGATCATTCTGTCTATTGATGCCATAATGCTCTACTTAAGCAATCTTTCCTGAATTTTAGTACCCAGTAAGGCTGGACTACTGTCCCTACTCCCCTCCTACAACCCCACTGCTCTTCTTTTTCAGGGTTTTCTTGGCTATTGCTCTTCCGAATAAAATATATTATCCTCTTTAGTTTCTAGAAAATGCCTGATGGTGTTTTTATTAAAATCACATTGCATTTAAATATTGTACCGAGAGAACTGACCTCTTTAGAACAGTGCACTTTGCTGCCCCCAAACAAGTATACTTTTCCATTTCTTCAAATTCTTTTTTTTCCTTTTGGTGTGTTTTATGATTTTTCTTATCTGTATTTTGAATATTTTCTGTCAAGTTTATGCTTAGATTTTTCTTTTCCTTTTTTTTGGTTATCATATAAGGAGTCTTTGCTTATAGTCTAAGTGTTACATTTGTACAGATGAAAGCTACTGATCTTTGCATGACAATTTTGTAAGCTGCTACTTGGCTAAATTTTGTCATTAGCACACAAAGTTTTTTCACTTATTCTTTTTTTCGAAGTAAACACATCTGGGTAGCCCCTATACATACTGAGAAATTGAAAGTTCCTGAAAATACAATACCCAAAGACCCTCCTGGTCACAGTAGCTTCCTTACTCCAAAATAGTATTTGACTCCCAAAAATACTAATTCATTTTGCATGTTTGCCTATTTTGGATTTAGCTTCGTTTACTCAATGTTCGTCTGTAAGATTTTTCTATCTTACGTCATATGACAAGTTCATTCATTTTACCTGCTCAATAAACATACAACAATTTAATAATTGTTCTGTTGTCTATTAATATATGGATCATTTCCAGTTGGCATCAGTTAATAATGATGCTATTATGAAATTCTTACACCTGATTTCTGATACATATGTAAGCATTTCTGTGTGATACACACGTATGAAGTGATTTTCTGGGTCATGTACCATGCTGTGTGTTCAGGCGTGGTCAGTATTCCAGGTTTTCAAAGTGGTTTTTCTGATTTATATTTTCCACAACAGTGTCTAAGAGTTTCTATTGCTCCAAATTCTTATTAAATTTGGCATTATTAAACTTCTTAAATTTAACTATTGAAGTTTTAGATTCAGCTTTTCACGATGTTTAAAAGGCATCTTTTCATACATTTTATTAAATATTTAGATATGATCTTTTATGAGATGCTTGTTCAAATTTGCCCATGTTTCCTTTGGATTATCTTTCATTTCTTATTGATTTAAAGAGATTCTTTATACATTCTGGATCTTTGTCAGATGTAAATATTGTAAATATGGACTCATGTGCTATATCTTACATTTCATTTTATGTTTGGGGTGTTGGGAATTGAACTCAGGGCCTTGTGCTTGCTGGGTGGGCGCTCTACTGCTGAGCTAAATCCCCAACCCCTTATATTTTAACTCTTGATGATTTGAGGTTCTTTTTGGTAATAAATTTGTTGCTTTAGTCATAATCAATACTACATTTTGAAACATAGCAAAAGTCATCCATCGACCTTTTTTGACAGTGCTTCGTGTATAAAGCAGTATATTTGTAAGAATAGTGTATATAGCATTTCCTAATCAAAGCTTCATGTCTCCTTAACCCAAACCAAACATTAATAGGGAACAAGAGGTTTAGTAGAGATTATTGAGGGGAAAAGGTAGGAAAAAGGAAAACATGTGTCTAAGAGTTGCCTCAGATTGTGAACTAGGCTGATAAACTCCAGCAGTACCACGAACCCAGTACTTCCTTCCACAGTGGTACAAGCATGATAGTTTGGGGGTGACTGCTCACTTAGCCTGAGACCGTCTGACACCGTGTAAAAACAATAATAACAAAATTTCCACTTTGCCCTTTTTTTTGTAAATCAAACTATCTTTTTTCATTCAAGGTCAAGGGACGTATAGTGCCAGATTTCCTCCTACTTCTGTAAAATTGAATGCAAATAAGTACGAAAAAGAGTACTCGGGAGGTTAGAGAGCATCAGCATGTTGGCCCCAAAAATAAAACAGTAGTAAGTAAATTGGCTTTTTCTGACTCCGAAGAGAACTCAAAAGAGAAAACGCAAGAGCAGGCCAGCAGTTACAATTCAAAGACTTAAATAGCTTCAGATAATTTAATCCACATCGTTTGGTTTTTTTCCTGTTCTCGTTACTGTGGCGAACACTGTACAACAGAAACAAACAAACTCTCCAAACTGTGTTGTTCTTATTTATTTTTTATTAGTATATGTTCGTGATTCATAATAATTACATTCTTCTTGAGGGTTAGTGCATATACATATTGCATCTTGGTTAAAAAAAAATGAACTGAGGAGAGTAAAATGTGATCAGAGGTTCTTAATGTTTATGTGGTAGTTTATCATTTTCCCCTTTATGGTTAGTGCTTTCTTCTTCGTTTGAGAAATCTTTGCTTATGACAAGATTACGAAGGTATTTTCCTGTCACATCTAAAAGCTTAATTGTTTTATCTTCCAGATTTACAAGTCATCTAGAATTGAATTTTTATGTAGTGTAATGTGGGAATCAAGATTGATTATTCCTGAATGAGTGTAATTGATCTACGGGTACAGACTGATGATTTTTTTCCCTCACAATGCTGCAGAACGGCCTCTGTCATAACTCAGACGTCTCTGTCTATCTGTGGTCCCTCTTAGATTTCGCTTTCTGCTCATCTTGAGCTTGCGCTCGCTCATGTTGCTCTGTCTTAATTAACACAGTTTGACATCCAGTGGTGCAGAGTCTCTGAATGTATTCTCCAGATATTCTCCGAATGTTCTTGGTTCTGTGCATTTCTAAAAACTAAAGTTTAGAGACTTGGCAATCCTTCACCCTCCCCACCAAAAAAAAGACTTGCTAAAATCTTTCACTTGATGTGTGGGAAATTTGATTATGTTTACAACCCTGAGTCTTTCAATTTATAAAAAAGTATCTCTCAACATTTATTTAGGAATTTTACAATCTCTTTCAATAATGATTTAAATTTCTCTGTGCTGGAGTTTGTATATATGTTATAAGACTTATTATTAAGTTTTAAAATTTCCGATGCTGTTATAAATGCTATTTTAAAATTTGGTTTTCTAATGTTTGTAGTTCTATGTAAAATAAATTTTTAAAAAATTGATCTTGTATTGATACCTTGCTAAATTTGCTTATGAAATATAAGACTTTCTTTCTAAATTATTTTGGGTTTTTTTATGTACAATCATTCATTTGCAAATAAGGATAGTGCTTTATCGTCCTACAGAACCTCCAGTACTAGATGGAAAACAAGTGGCAATAACAAGCACCTTGTCACCTTCCAGGTCTCAGGGGAATGCTTTAGTATGTCACCATTAGGTTTATAGTAGAGGTTTGACTATAAAAGTAGAGGTTTGAGTATAGTAAAGGTTTGACACCTTTTATCAGATTTAGGATGTTTTTGCTATTTCTAGTTTTTGAGCAATTTTTAAATCAATGAATGGACAGATGATGAATTTTGTCAAATTCTTTTTCTGTAATTAGAAAATGATAATATGATCTTTTACACTAATTTTTAAGGTGATGAATTATATTTATCTATTTCTTTTGTTTAAATTGAAATATATAAATTGACAAGTACGAATATTAAGTGTACCAACTGATGAATTTTTGCATATGTCTACACCTAGGTAACTACCGTTTAGATAAAGACTTAGGCTATCTTCATCCACCAGAAAGATCCTTTGTGCCCATTCCCTGTTAGCAGGCAGAGGTAACCACTTGTCTAATCTTTATAACTGCGGGTTAGTTTTATTGTTAATGTTATACGAGTAAGATCATGGAGTTGTATTGTTGTGTCTGACTTCTGTTTAATAGGAGGATCTGGACCCAAGTGTTGTTTGATAATGTGTGTTTTAATTTCTAAGTGAAAAGTCCTTTTTGGTTTTTCTGTTTCGTTAATTTTAGCTTCATTGAATTTTAGCTAGAGAATGTTGTCGTGTTACTTTTTTTTTTTTTTTTTTTAGAATGCATTGAATGTCAGGTCTAGAAATTTTTTTTTTTTGAACAGAATGAAGCAGATTGATTCTAACAGATTGGTTTTAGAAAGGTTTTCAGGGAAGCTCGGTAGTCATCACAGCTTTCATTTGAAGTAGGGAGTAAAGTAGAAGGCACACTCTGATCATCTCTTTCAGTGTCAGAGTTGAATTTTATTGCTATGTTGGAAATCCAGTATAAATATTTTAGTTTTAGAACTGAACTGGAGTTTTGCTTCCTGAGATGTTGTTACATAACGGAGAGATCAAGAGGTTTCAAAGTCCAGCTCTGCTCTTCACTGACTTTAAAGTTCGTTTGCTTTGAATTACTTATATCAATTTCCTTATTATTAAAGTAGAAATAATAGCAACTCTTTCATATCATTTTTGTGATGAGTGAATGGAATAACTCATATTATGCATCTGGTAAGTGGAGTGGGACACTTAATAAATAGCAGCTGTGGCTGTGGTTGTTATTAGCTTTAAATGATCTCAGTTCACATGCTGTTCTCACCAACACACGAGACAGTGACATGAGGTTCTAGGTGGACCAAGCAGCCGGTGAACCTGAGTCAAGATTCATCAAATTCACTCAATTTCTCTGAATTGAGATATTGTCTTCCATTCAAATCCAAGTCCTGCCACAAAGCATCACAGTAAACCAGAGCAGTCCCTTGAACATTTGAAGTAGAATGTTGGATGATTCTTGATCATTAAATTTGATAACCAGCAAAGGTAGATGCTGGAAGGCTGAGAAAGAAAAGTCCTTGTGAAAGGCGAGGAAGGAAGGCAGGAAACGTAAGCGACAAACGAAGAAGACCAGCTTTCATTTTCTTCATTATTTTGCCCAGGAACGGACCCCAGGCAACTAGTGCTAAAGCCGCTGTGGAAGCCAGGGCTCAGCTTCATTCCTCAAGTCCCTGCCAGGTGCTCCCCGGGACCGAATCTCCTGCCTTTGGATTGTGCCTTCTCTTGCGCAGCAGTCCACAGCGACACCCTTCCCTCACTTCTGTGGGACTTCTAGTGTGTCCTCTCGGCGTGTAGACAAATCCTTCTGCTCACCGTGCCTCATTCATGGCGATCTTCTGATCTGAGGAGAATGAAGCTTCGGGTCAGGCAGAGATCCACACGGTGGCAGGAAAGCCACAAGGAAACTCCTACCCGGGACATTCTGGCGCTTCCCAAGGTCAGGGAGACCAAGCTGCTTGCCGTCTGCTGTGCAGAGCAGGCTTTCTTGTCTCCTGCTGTACTGCAGTGTGGACTGACTGGTTGTGATAACAACAGTGTGCGCCGGGCTGATTGAAGCGGTGACATTCAGGCTCCGCGAGAAGCCCATCGCCAAGCCTTGGGGCCGCACCAGCACCGTCGACAGCCTCTTTTTCTACTTGACTCATATTGCAGTCACCTCAGAAGCACATTGTCCAAAATTTCAAACACAGCCAAGCAGAATTAATGGACCAGAGGCAGCAGTGAGTAGGCATTATTTGTTGACAGCTTAAAAAAAAAAAAGTCAGACTTAAAAAAAAAAAAGGTCAGCCAAAGAGAGAGAGAGTAAGTTATGATTGTTGAGAAACCCGATTATGTTCAAGTCCTGACATGTTCAGCTGGTTTTGAATGTCTGTTTGTGTTCCTGCTCGCCATCTCCTAACCAAATCATTTCTGGTTAGTCTGCACACAGAGAGCCCTCCAGCCACTTAGTGCTCGGTCATGATGTATCTGTCTGTTCTAGGTGTTAAACTTGCCCCCCAAAAATCACACAGAATTGTTCACATATACACATTTGCTTATGTTCGTGTTTGACAATTTTTCATATTCATTTTATAGTGTACTTGTGGATAGAACCAGTTGGTTTTTTTCAAAATGTGTGCAGTTTCCCAAAGGCATTTTAGTTCTAAGTTACACTCCTTAATTTCTTTAATTTTTACTGTTAGTTGAACACTAGTGTAATCAGGGCGGGAATCCCCAGCAAGGGTTGGGAAATGGAGGTGAGCTTGTGGTGTCAACTGGACTGAGAGGAACTCAGCCTGGATTCTTCCGAAGACTGAGAAATTAATCGGTGCTGGGAATGATCACTCGCTGAAGAACTTACACTAGCCTAAGGTCATACGAGTTGTATAAAGAAGAATGCTTACTTTGGGAATTCAGTGACAAATATTGCTGGAAAAATTCAAGTTGGCAAAAAATTATCCTCTTATAGTCAAAGTATATGAGAAGCCAAGTCATAATCAAAGCCAGTTTTTCAGCTGATCTAGAAATTATCCTCCAGAATCAAAAATAGTCCAAACATTTAAGTCTCTGATTCATTTTGAGTTGGCCTTTGTATGTGACAAGAGATAGGGGTCCAGTTTAATTCTTCTGCAAAAATTTAAATGTAAGATCTAAAACCATGAAACCACTTGAAGAAAATATAGTGGAAATACTTTAACACATTGGTCTGGGTGAAGATCTGTTAGATATTGTATTAGTGACTTTCTAGTTGCTGGGACAAAATATCTGACACTCGCAACATAAAGGAAGAGAGGTCTGTTTGGGCTCAGGGTTTAGTGCACAGTCAGCTGGCTCTAAAACAGAATGAGAATAATGGAAAGGCCTGGCAGAAGACTGTTCAACCCATGGCAACCAGGAATCAGACAGGGAAGGAAGGAGTTGGGGACAAGAACACACCTTTCTAGGTGATGCTCCCAGTGATCCACCTCTTCCATCAGGCCTCACCTTCCCATAGCACACCCAACTATGAACTCATCAATGGATTAATTCACTGATGAGTACAAAGCCCTCATGGTCCAATCTTTTTCCAAAACTCCACCTCTGTACATAGGAGACTTTTGCAGGGATGTTTTAGATCTAAATCATAATGTTATCTCCCAACTCCACAAAAGGCTCATGTGCATCTCATTATGTAAAATGTATTTAGTCCATCTCTAAGAGTTGCCCAAGTCTTAATAGTTCTAGCATTGCTGAAAAGTCCAAGTCCAAAGTCTTCTCTGATACTCAAGGCAAACTTAGCTGTGAGCCTCTGTAAAAATAAAAAGCAAGTACTTCCAACACACAGTGACTGACTATACATCCCATTACCAAAGGGAGTAATGAGGGAACAAAAAATATTGGACTGAAGAGTTGGGCGTGGTGGCACATGCCTTTAGTCCCAGCACTCAGGAGGCTGAGGCAGGAGGAGTGCCTGGAAATCGAGGCCAGCCTGGACTACATGGCAAGACTCTGTCTCAAACCATGCCCCCCCCCCAAAAAAAAAATTGGACTGAAAAAGGCCTAAAATCAGCAGGGCAAACATTAAGTCTTGTAGCTCTATGTCCAGCACCCAGGGCAGGTAGTGGTAAGATGCAAGCTCCAAAAGATTTTGGCAACCTTCCCCTATGGCTTTGCTGGTTATACCCACATGGCTTCTCTCTTAAAATGGCTCTGCTCATGGCCTGCAGCTTTTCTCAGCTGACATCATTCTGCATTTCTGGCACCTCTAACTTTTTGGGATATCCATTCTCCGACCACTCTCACAGCTTTAAGTATTGCTCTCTACAGGTTCAGGGCAGGGAATGTGACCCTACCCTAAATCCCCCCCCCCGCCTTCTGAAATTCAGATGGAAGCCTCCCATGACCCCATAACTCTTCAGTTCTGTGTGCCTCAAAACCAGCACCATGCAGATGATGCCAGGTCTCCCGCCAGTTTGAGCAGTGGCATGACCCCAGTGGAGCATAGCTGCAGTGGCTTCTGCATGCCTGAATGGCTGGACTCAGGAAAACACTTCCCTAAGTGCCTATGAATGAACAAGATGCCCTGGGGCTCTCTCCTCAAAGCAATCTTTCAAAGGAATGTACCCTTTTATCTTCCTGATCTGATCATTACATATCATATACATGTATTAAATACCACACTGTACTTCCTGAAGACATACAAATAACATGTGTCAATTTTTTAGTTTAAAAAAGAAATAGTCAAAATCTAGATAATTAGTATATTCCCTTTCTAAAGGTAGATCCACATGGGAAGTAGATTGCTTGATGAAGAGTCAGGACAAGGA